>ML107411.1:11667-23048 GCA_003697995.1 Taxidea taxus jeffersonii | reverse complement strand
TTTTTTCTAAAAATACCCTTAACACTACCATAAATACACCCCTGCAAAAAAAAAAAAAAGGTTGATATTGGCAAGTGCAAAAAGTGGCAGGGATAGCAAAAGAAGTAATGAGATATTAGTGTTTGATCTGATAATATAATAACATAAATGTTTGAAGGTAGTACATGATATAATAATTGCTAAAATAGCAAGAAGGAATGCAATGCACAGTGGTAGGAAAACACTGGCAGAAATTTTAAAACACAAGCATATACGATCTAGAATTATAACTCTGTGTTGGTCTTGGATACATTCCCTCAGGTAGACAGATGAAGAATTCCCATTATGCTAATAATATTTTTTAAATTGGCCAAACTTCAAAATTTTATTCTCTGGATGACATCTGATTTAGACAGCTAAATTTTCTGAACTTCCAAATTAAATTTTGATTTTATATAATTCTTTATTGTCTCTAGGCCAGGGATTATTAACCAATTTTTTGTGGAATGGACTCTTTCATTGTCTGCAAAGTCCTTGGACTCCTCCTCAGAATCATTTTCATCCAAATTCAACATTCATTTGTTAAATATTATTAATAGGCTTTGCTATCATTTGTGATTCTCAGCAGGAAGACAGTGATAGGTACTAGGTATCTATAGACAAATACAGGTTTTGAAAATGCTTTTTTGTACAGTGGCAGCTCCTCTTGCCAGTGAGTAGCACTGTCTACCCTTGTTGCCTAGCAACACCACCTTATCAAAGACAACCTGATAGTCCACTGAATTGGAAGACTCAGAAGTTGAAATGGAAAGTATAGTAGTTATGTGTCTAGACTGAGATTTGCCTGGTTTTCTATAACCTGTGAAAACACTGGATTTGGGAGTATTTTTTTTTCTTGTTTATAACCCTATTAACATAGAAGTAGGATATCAATAAACTGCTGCACCAATCTTACCTACTTTTAGCCAAAAATGATCTAAGGCAGCCTGAAGCAGTTGCTGGAGTATTTTAGCCTTTGCAGGTTCAGGCAAAGAGTCAAGAATAATCATTTGAAAAATGTTTCAAGGAGTCAAGCTTCAAATTTTTTCTTCTATCATAAAATTTAATTCTATTTTGAAGTGATCTGGTTGCTTAAAACGGAGATATTGAAAATCATTTCCTGTTCCCTTTTCCCTCTTTTTAACACATGAGGTTTTACACCCTGCTGTCTCCCCAGTGTCTCAGTTAGTTGGTCAATGTAAGGTATGAATAACGTTAGATACCAAAAAGGGGGAGAAAGAGTAACTACCCTCTGGGACCTCTTTTTCTTGTTCATCTCCTGCCTCTTCCTTTTTCACAATAACAAGCTAAGAGGCTGAGATGAATGGATTCTAAGAAATATATGCATGATGCCAGTTTAGGAAAGCACATTGTTTTTGATCAAAACTACGCTGGGTTCTAATTTCAATCAGAAAGGTTCAGGGAAGAACCACTTGAATCTACCAGCCTACTCTGTTTTTGTTGTATCCGCTTGTTTTGTTTTGTTTGTTTTGTTTTTGTTTTTGTTTTTTTACATCAATCACAAGTGTCCCATTGTTTGGCGCTCAAAATCTATCTTCTCACACTCTTGGAATTCTGTCTCTCATGTACCTATACTCCTTTCATTCTTCCTTTTCTCATTATTCTCTTATATCATCATCATTTTATTGACTCCATTCTACTAACTTCACTTTTTTCTCTTATTTTTTTACTCTTCAAGTTCCTTTTCAACTTCAGTCTATTTTAAGTGAGTATGTAGGATCCATAAAACTACCGTGCACTGTGTTTACGGAGTGTATTTCTGGATCTCTTAGTATCCCCAAATCACATCTACAAATTATATAATATACAATATTCTTAAAAACTACAGGTGTGATTCGATCCATAGTTTGATGAATCTGTTATGATGAGCTCTGCAATGCCAAATCTTCACAGCACTACTAATCCACAACTGTGCAATGTTAAATTTGAAAGAAGGTATGTGACCCTATGGAGTATGGGTTTCCATTTAAAACCCCATGGTCCTATTACCACTGAGGTTGAAGGATCAGCTTGCCATTCATTATTTTAAATAAATTATTTTAAATAAAGCCTGATTGGTTAGTTGTTTTTCTTTTGGTATTCTCTCTCTCTCTCTCTCTCTCTCCACACACACACACACACACACACACACACACACACACACACAAAAAACACTACCACCAACACCACCACTACCACCAATTTCCTTTACTCCAATTTAGGAATAAAAATGTAGCGTTCTTTTCTTTTCTGCCCTTACATTTTTACTTGACACACATTTTCTATTATTTTAGTTGTATATTTTTATGTCACATCTTCATAAATATCCGTTATTTCTTTTTGCTAGGTTGTAGCCAGATTTAAATTTTCAGCGATTTTTTTACCTCAAAATTATTACCTCTTTTCAATAAAATTTTGTCATATGAGTTATTAATTCTATTTTAAAACACAAGTCTTTCCTTTATTTATTTTTTAATTTATTTATTTGAGAGAGAGAGAGAGACAGGCAGAGCACAAGCAGGGAGAGCAGCAGACAGAAGGAGAAGCAGGCTCCCCGCTGGGCAAGGACCCGGCAGGAGACTTGCTCCCAGGACCCTGGGATCATGATCTGAGCCAAAGGCAAACACTTGACCGATTGTGCCACCCAGGTGTCCCTTTCCTTTGGTTTATTTAAAAGAATTCGACTATGAGCCTTTTTCCAGCCAAGTATTTTGCTAAGAACATTTTCAGCAAAATGAACTTAGCTGAAAGAACTATTAATTACAACATGTCCTTTATGGTAGAAATTTTGTTACTTAATTCTGTAAAGATACATTTATCTGTTGTCCATACTTTTAACAAATATACTAAGAACTCACAGTATTAAAAAACTGCAGTGTTCTTTCAGTATTTGCAATTGTTGTTTTATTTAGATAGGGGTCAGATTAGCTATAATCATGCTAACATTCCAATCCAGGAAGGATCTCTACCTCATTTCTTTCAGTGTTAGATACTTAGTGATTCATTCTTGGTTTGCTTGACTCCTTCTCTCTCTCTCTAAAGGAAACTTAGGAAAATAAATGAGACTAAATTCCATTTTAACTTAAACTCTAACAAAAGCGATAACAAATATCCGAACGAAGTCCGGTGAATATGCTTGACAGTCTCTCCTCAGTCAGAGAACTGTCAGAGAAACTCAGACAGTTTCTCCTCAGTAGTTGATTTCTGCCTCCGTGTTAATTCAGGGTCATCACTTCATCCAGGCAAATCTCTTTACTGACTACCGATAGTCATTGTGGACATTCCTGTTAGACCACAAATGTTTATTTTCGCAACCAAGTCTTATATATTAGTATTTTGGGTGGAGCTCTTATAAGAGCTACAAAATGAGTCAACAGTAATGCCTAGATAATCACCCTTGGCTCAGTGCATCTTTAAGAACATATAGCCTTTGTTTTTCTTTCACTCAGTTGTCATGCACACCACTGCTGTTTGAATGAAACCATTTCCTTCCCTGATTTTTCTCTCTTCTACTTTCACAAAGCAAAGCTCTTATAAGTATAGGGAAAAAGCAGTCTTTACTTGGTATTAGCTTAATTTTAAGCCACACTTCTGACATCCTTCATACACTGTTCAGCATCTTGTCCGCTTAGTCCTGTTCAGCTCAATATCCCACACAACAGTAACCACCAAAGCCTGTATTTTGCAGCAATAATGAACTTAATAAGTAGTATTTGCAATTTGATGGAACATCTATAAAAAGTTCATGGCATACAGGTTAAGGTCAGACTGTTATCTTCCCCTAAAATATTGTTTTTTCCCCATCTTCCAACAGAACTCCACCCATCATGAAGGGTTTAGATATAAAGACCCAGCTTTCCTTACTTAGGATTCCTTTCCCACTCAACCCTGCATTGGCCTTTCCTTGGTCAGTGAATTTATGGTCAATGACAATTATTTGATTAATTATATTATATCTTTATATCTTTCTAGTTGAATTATGAGATACCTAGAAGTCAGAGAAAATGATAAAATTGTTCTATTATCTCAGTAAATGTATTTTTTTAAAAGATTTTATTTATTGATTTGACAGAGACACAGGGAGAGAGGGAACACAGAGGGTGTGGGAGAGGGAGAAGCAGGCTTCCTGCGCCCAGCAGGGAGTCCTAGTGGGGCTTGATCCCAAGATCCTGGGATCATACCTGAGCTGAAGGCAGCTGATTAACGACTGAGCCACCTAGGTGCCCCAGTGAATGTAATTTCACTAAATAATTTTGAATGATTATGTGATTAACTAGGAAGACAATGAGAAGATCATACAAATGGGAACTGGAAAACTAAATTCTGTTTGCAGTTTTCCGATGATTACCTTGGTTATCTAAAACAAATAGGTTTATTTCTCTGGGTCTCTGTTTTCTCATAAACAAAAGGAGAGATTTGGATATTTTTTAGTCCTGTGATTTGATGAAATGATGAATGAGGCAAGAGTATCAGGGATGAGTAAAGTTAAAGATTGCCAGTAGGCAAAGATGCTCAAAATATCTAAAGGACATTTGCTGTTATCATATTCTGAGGATGATTTTCCAATTTTTACATTAAAAACAAGTATTTTAGTTGCTGCTCATGAGAGAGAGCTAGATATAGTAAATTCAGAAGATGGAGCTCAAGTTTAGCTTTCCTATTTCTAGCTGTGTGATCTTGGGCCATTGACTTACCTTCTTTGAGCCTCAACCTTTTCACAAAGAGGGAAGAGTAAAGAGGGAAGAGTAGTAACTCTATACTAAGTATATCATTATTATTTTTAAAAAGTGTTTATGAAATAAGTTTGTAAATACAAGGTATCACAAGTAGTGATACCAATATTTGTTATATAAGTGACATACATAACACGATTTTTCATTTTTTTATCAATTTTTTCTGTTATTTAAGCAGCTTTATTTCTACTGTTTCCAAGCCTGTGTAGACGGATTTCATTTTGCATTTTTGAAAAGGCTTGGAAACATGAATTTCCTGGGCCAACATTATCAACAAAAAGATAACTATGACTTGTCTATATTTGAAAATATGTTTCTTGTATTTATTTACCTCTACTTCATTGAGAACAGAATGTTGTTGGTTATCATCTAAAATGCATCAGTATATCTATGTACTCTTGTACATGGAAGATAAAAATGGAACTTTTAACATTCTCAGTTAGAGTCAGAAAATTATCTGAGTGGAAATGTTTTTTTCAGTTTTTATTTATTTATACTGAGAGAGAGACAGAGATAGTGAGAGAGAACACAAGTGGAGAGGAGAGGGAGAAGCAGGCTCTCTACTGAGCAGGGATCAGCGGTTTAGGTCATAATCACAGAGTTCTGGGATAGAATCCCAAATTGGGCTCCTTCCTCAGTAGGGAGCATGCTTCTCCCTCTGCCTGCCACTCCCCTTGCTTGTGCTCTCTCTCTGACAAATAAATAAATAAAATCTTTAAGAAAATTTTAGTCCAATAGCAATAACTGAAAACTTCATCAGCTTCCTGAAACCTTTACAACTTCCTTAATTTTATTATATTTGCATTTTTTATTTTCTAAGGAGAAGTTATTCATGAAATATGAGGATTCCTTGGGATTATGACCTGAACTAAAGGCAGACATTTAACCCACTGAGCCAACCAGGTGCCCCTGAGTAGAATTATTTTAAGCTATGGTATGTGTTTTGTATTCATATAGCATTTGACTTTAAATGACAATTGATTTTTATTCCTTCTCTATGGAATGTCTTTAAAAATATCTGGTGCATTTAGACATTTATTTAATAACGTTTGTTCTCACACTGCCATTTTTTCAGATCAGGGAATATTTATAGACAACCTCCCAGGATGAAGTCTGTTTAGCTATCACTGCCCTCCAAAACATTTTTAACATTAATATGATTTGTCTTACATAAGTGTAAACATAATTTCTTATCTTTCTGTCCATGAATACATATAACTCAAACTTGAAGGATGATGAAAATGAAGCTAGGTGTCACAAAGAGAATTGTGCAGATCCTGATACCTCCTTATCACCTCTAGTGGGTATGTTTGATCAAATGAGGAAAATGGTTTATGGGAACTGACCATCTGTACCAGAAACTCGAACCAGAGAGCATTTTCAACATCATAACCCACTAGTGTGATTTCCCAGAAGATCCTGATGTAAAAATGCAGATAGTGAGAAGAGTTAGGAAATTGTAAGAGACAAGACACAGGTCTGTTGGTACACAACCCAGTTCTCTTGGAGGGGGGGAAAAACCAAAAAAGCAGCTTCCTGCACAGGAAAAGAAGTTCTAAATAGAACAAGATGCTTCCTCCCCTAAAACACTGACGTTTACTTTCAAGCACTCAAAGTAAGGAAATAGATTTAAAGTATCAGTTGCTTTGAACATTAAAGGGCAGAAAATTCAAAGGGTTCAAACTTCTTGCTTTTATCCCATTCTTTTCTCCCATCTGGTTGTTGAAAACATTCTTTTCTAGGGACATAAATAAAACTGAACTATTATTTAATTCCTTTATGTTCACCAAAAAGTCTGGAGGAGATTTACACCAACTAAAGGAAAATCAACACATAATCAGTTGAAATGCAGCAAAAGCTAAGATACAACTAAGTGATCATTCTTTAACATTTACTAAGAGACAACTATGCATATTTCAAATATTGTATTTGGTTCTAAGTCCGGGTTGAATTAGACATGACCCTGCACTCCAGGAACTCATGAATTAGTATAGGAGATGAGCACATAAAATTTAAAAAAAATAGGGGCTCTTGGGTGACTCAGTCAGTTAGATGCCTGACTCTTGATTTCAGTGCAGGTCATGGTATCAGGGTACTGAGACTGAGCCTCACACTGACCCCATGCTCAGTAGGGAGACTGCTTGCGATTTTTCTTTCTACCTCTCCCTCTTTTTCTGTCCCTAACCTGCTTACTCTCCCTTTCTTTCAAATAAATAAATAAATAAATATATTTTTTTAATTTGAAAAAGAGTGAGTACAATGAGTTCCATGGTAAAAGTTGGCACTGAGTTCTGCATACATTGTATGTCTATATTTATTTTGATAAGTGGTAATATACACATAGATATAAATGGCCTTCCAATTTTACAAGAACAGTTTTTGGCTACATTTAGCAATTAGCCACGTAGGCATAGAGCAAGCACGCAAGAAGTCTAATAAAGAATTTCCTTGACAATGTGAAACAAGTATTAGTCCTAGAACAACATAAATTAGTAGTTTGAGTGAGGATGAGGGGGGAATACAATTTTAATCATAAAAAAAGCCTCAGAAGAAACTAAGTCTGTCAATATGTCAACACCTTAATCTGGACTTGTAGCACCCAGAACTGTGAGAAAATACATGTCTATTGTTTAAGCTACTCAGTCAGTGGCACTTAGTTATAGCAGCCCTGGCAGACTAATACAGGAATAATTTATTCAGATTCTGAATTAGATAATTTTCTTATTTTTTCCTCTTAGTCTCAATTTCCTTTCATATTATACTTATTTAGGGACAACAAGATTAAAAGAAATACATAGTATGTAGAATGAATTTGAATTCATCTGCCTTTCTTTTTTCTCAGACTAAAATCAGACTATTCTAATTATTTTGTTTAAGAGTGAGGGATGCAACAGTGCATCTGTGGGACCATGATACTTTCCAAGTGTATACCATCTTCAATGTAGGAAAACTATATCATTGTTAGAGGCTCTGGCAAAAGTGTCAAAGGAAGATAACGTGAGGAGTAAAGGGTAAAATAAAGTTGATTATTTATCTCTTGTTTTAGTTGACTTCAAATTGGTACCAATTTGAAGTCGACTAAAATAAATAAGTATACATATATTATATATTTATATATAAATATATATTAAATATATAAAATAAATAAGTGTGTATATATATATATATATATATATATATTCTCTGTGTTCTTCATTCTTTTGTGCTCTGAAAATGTTTTTGTTATGTTTAGCTGGGGTGCTTCTTCAAATACAGAAGAGGAGCACAGTTTCTACCCAGGTTCAGAGCTAGGGAAGTATAACAAAGATAATGAATCTCAGACAGGAATATAGTCTCAGGGGACCAGCTTTGCATACTTGTGAGTGTCTCCCCACAGCTGGGTTGCTTTGCTCACAGTCACTTCCAAGCCTGGCTTATTATTTCCACTATGAATACAAGTCAGGTTATTAAATCCTTGTATTTAGAGAGTTATAGCAGCAAGACAGCTCCCTGGAAGCATGTAGAACAGGAAATAATACTGAGAAGTTCTTCCTGGCACTGCAGATAGTCTCAGTGTTTTCAGTCTTTGGGGCCTTGGTGCAGTTTTGCCCTGCAGCCCCTGTCATGATAACCTGCCTCCATGAGCTCAGATTACTGGCAAGCTACTGCCCAAACTTTTGTCTCCTACCTGAAAGCTTTTCTGCTGATGCTGAAAGCAAGACATAGAAGAACCTGACAGGCCCACTGAACATTAACTACATGGAAGCGGAGAAGAATAAGGTCCCTGTGGTGAACCAATATGAGATGAGTGCTGTCAGAGAAATTCTCTTCCTTCCCCAACCTGGCAAGATTGCCCTGAGAATCAGTTATTTTTATGTCCTCTCAGACGGCATTCCCAAGAGATGAAGCAATTCATTACACTTGATGCCAGGTAGGATCAGCTTGATAAGAAAGCCTTTGATGATGGCTCCCTTTCTTGCTTCTCCAGTCCTCCCCCCTCCCACCCACTCCTGTTCCTCAGGCTGGGATTAAAGGTTTTATTCCAGGCTTTGCTTTCTGGGTGACCTAGGCTAAAACTGAGGAAAAGAAAGGCAGTTCTTTCTCAAAATAACTGGTATTATTTGCTCCAAAAATGAGAAAGAAGAAATTACTTAATTACCAATTTCAAATACATGTCAATTTATCTCCTTTATTTTTTTAAATTTAAGTATAATTAACATATAACTAAATGCCAAGACAATCTGATTAAAAATTTCACAGAGGACTTGAAGAGACATTTTTCCAAAGAGGACACACAGATGTCCAACAGACACATAAAAAGATAGGCAACATCACTAATCATTTTTCCACAGAGGACACACAGATGTCCAACAGACACATAAAAAGATAGGCAACATCACTAATCATCAGGGAAATATAAGTCAAAACCACAGTAAGATATCACCTCAGACCTGGTAGAATGGCTATATCAAAAAGAAATGAAATTGCAAGTGTTAGCAAGGATGTGGAGAAAAGAGAACCCTTGTGTATTGGTGGAGAGAATACAAATTGGCATGGCCAAAAGGGAAAACAGTATGGAAATTCCTTAAAAAATTAAAAATAGAAGTTCCATATGATCCAGTAATTCCACTACTGGATATTTACTGAAAGAAAATGAAAACACTAATTCGAAAAGGTATATGCTCCCTCATGTTTACTAAACCCTTCTGTACAATAATCAAGGTGTGAAATCTACTCAAGTGTCTATTGATAGATGAACAGATAAAGATGTGGTATATACTTACAATGGAATATTACTCAGCCATAAAAAAGAATGAGAGCTTGACATTTGTGACAACATAGATGGACATAGAGGGCATTATGCTAAATGAAATAAGTTAGAGCAAGGCAAATACCATATTTACTTTACCAAATCTCTAATAGCTTTTTTTTTGAAGATTTTATTTATTTATTTGACATAGAGAGAGAGATCACAAGTAGGCAGAGAGGCAGGCAGGGAGAGGAGCAAGCAGGCTCCCTGTTGAGCCGAAAGCCCAATGCAGGGCTTGATCCCAGAACCCTGTGATCATGACCTGAGCCGAAGGCAGAAGCTTAACCTACTGAGCCACCCAGGTGCCCCTGTGATAGTTTTTTATTGTGTTAACTTGGCTAGGCTGATCTACGTTCCCTAATATTCCCTTTCTAGTATACTTCCAGATAGGGTGAGCTACAAGGGATAGTCTCAGATTAGGGTAAGATGAGGTAAAGGAGGTAAAGGAGACAGCCACCATTCTCTGGCATAAACACAGATTATCCAGTCATTCAATCAATCACTAATCCAGATATTATTATAAAGGGATTTTACAGATATATTTGAAGTCCCAAATGGGCTAAGTTAATCAAGAGAGATGTTATCCTGGATGGGCAGGCCTTAATAAATTGTAAGGCCTTTTATTCAATTAATTTTAAGATTTTATTTATTTACTTGACAGAGAGAGAGATAGAGAGAGATCACAAGTAGGCAGAGCAGCAGGCAGAGCAGCAGGCAGAGAGAGTGGGGAAGAAGGCTACCTGCCGAGCAGAGAGCCAGACGTGGGGCTCAATCCCAGGACCCCAGGATCATGACCTGAGCTGAAGGCAGAGGCTTTAACCCACTGAGCCACCCAGGGACCCCTGTAAGGCCTTTTAAAAGAAGGTTTACACTTTCCCTAAGTGAAGAGATACCAAACAGCTGGGTATGCAACTGTTTTGCCTTCCCCTGGATCTTCCTAAGTGAGTGACTGCTGCTGATGGTCGACAGGCTTCAGCTCCTGTCATGGGATCCAGCCTACTCATGATCCTTCCATCCTGACTATCTGCCCTGTGGATTTTAGGCTTGCTTAGCCTATCCCTGCAGTTGTAAACAATTCTTTGTAAACAAAAACAAAAAAGACAAAAGCTACCTATAAAACTTGAAAAAATTGTTTTCCTTTTATAAATATATAGCATAGCCATCTAACTTACTTATGCTTTATAGTAGAGCTATTATTTAAATACCTTTGGCAATTAAAAAAAGACCATAAAACAAACCAAATTTTTATTAAGTTGCATCCATTATATGACAGATAGTGTGTAGGAGTGTGGAATCTAAGATTGTTCTTGTCCTCTAGGAACTTGCACCCAGTAGGAAAGGCAGATACATATGCATGATTATTTTACACAGTGTTACCTGCCACAATCTAAGTAACACCAGGTTATCACACTGGCATGGCTTCTGATTCTTTGATTCAAGAGCTAAAGTATCTAATCAAGCTGTCAACCAAAAGATAGATACAGACATAGATGATGACAGATAGATGATAGATGATAGATAGATAGGTAGATATAGATATATGTATAGGTATACATACAGGTAAAATGACATGACATAAAGCCAAGTGACATTGCTATATTAAAAGAAGATTCCTTTTCATTCACATTTATAAAAATGAGTCTAAGGATAGACTTGATGCCAAGTTTATTCTTAGTCTTGCATTAAATACTATCGATCTAAATGTATAGGAACTATTTGAGGAGAAAACAGCTATGTTATTAAAAGATGAATTCCTAGTAAAATTTTGAATTTTACATTTAACATTCTATTATAAATGTAATGTATTTATATTATTTTGATCAATCTTATGGAGATAATTA
>ML107411.1:0-11267 GCA_003697995.1 Taxidea taxus jeffersonii | reverse complement strand
CTCAGCAAATATCCACCTTATCCTCTACATTTCCTGAGCTTTCATGCATCTAAGAGGGCTCATGTGAGTAGAAGTGATGTGTTGTATCCACTCTAAGGCAGTTTAGGTGGGTATTTTTGCTCCATGTTCTCTCTTGCCTCGCTCTGAAAATCTGAAATGCCATGTGTTCCAAAAGGATTAGCTATAAAGTAGGGAAGGGCTATCAAGTATTACCAGAGTATGATATGACCAGAAAATGAGAACTTATGTTAAACTGCTAAGATTTGGAGGCTTATTTGCTATGGTAACATAGGTGAGCTCATTGTCACTAATGAACCAAGGATAATTGAAAGGTTGCTACCAGGATTATAGACCAGGATTTGCAGGAGTGTAGAGTGAAGTAATAGATCTCAGTCCATAGGAATTGAAGAAAGCAGGGTTGGGGTTGCTGGTATCAAATGATGGGGTTGGGAGGAATCAGAGGAGGGAAGAGGAAAGGGGAAGTAGAAAGGGAAAAGAGAGGAAGGAGGAAATAGACAGGATTGAGCACTGAGGAGGCCTGACAGACTGAGAAAAGAGAGTATCAAGGAGTATTAAGTCTCTTTTAGTTTGAATAACAGGTATATTGAAGAAGCCAGAATGAGGCTAAAGAATGGATGAATGTGGTCAAAGAGTAGAAAGTTACATTTATAGTTTTCAAGGCAGATCATTTCCAGGTGACAGTTAATTCATAGACTTTCTCTAGGTACCATAGCTGATGTGGCATGGAAATGAAATTCAGAACAGCCCAGAAATTTTTCAGGGGAATTGTGGCCTGGCTTATGTACATGCATGTTGAAACAATATGAAAGAATTAAAGTTCTGATTCAATTGCTCAGAATTTATCCTTCAATCACTAAAATATTCACAAATGTCACTGTTAATCCATGTCCTTGTTTATACTTCCTGTCACATAATGCTCTTACTGAGAGGAAACAGAAATGCCTTATAGACTTTTTACTGAAGTAGTAGCTTCATAGGGCAGGTAAAAGTGACCACTATGTATCAGCTGTACAATTGTTGCATGACGGGTAAATCAATAAACAAATACCTTCAAAGACTTAAACTTCTTTTTTTTTTTTAAAGATTTATTTATTTATTTATTTATTTATTTATTTATTTATTTGACAGGCAGAGATCACAAGTATGCAGAGATGCAGGCAAAGAGAGAGGAAAGGAAGCAGGCTCCCTGCTGAACAGAGATCCCGCATCGGATCCCAGGACTCTGGGATCATGACCTGAGCCGAAGGAAAAGGCTCAACCCACTAAGCCACCCAGGTGCCCCAAGACTTAAACTTCTCATATATTCTAAGAAAGATACATATGGTATACTTAAAATGTGAATTCACTGATACTGTACAGTTGTTCCTGTCCCATGTCAATGAGTAAAAATATTAGTTATAAAGAAGGAAGTCATTTCAGTATTTCTGGGGGCAAGCTCAAATTGGAATAGTAGAAATTTGAATCAAATTTTTGTGATCTGAACAAACATCCACTATTGTGGCTACTTTTATTTCTATGTATTTGTTCATTTATCAATTTTCAAAAAGAATTTTGGGTAACTTAATCTCTCTAGGACTCAGTGATGCAAAGAGAGAGGGGAAGAAAGGGGGGAAGTTTAGAAATTAAAAAAAATAATAAGAAAAAAAATAGTTGTTCTTTGATGTATCCAGAAAAAGTAGATCCATCCTTTGCCTAATAATTTTCATGAAGTTTTATGAAATTAATAGGGAGAAGAGGTAAACATTAATGAGAATGAAATGTATTTAATTTGCAAAAACCTCTGGGAAAGAGATCTTTTCTCAGCAGTGTGAATATTCTAGGTATATATACTACCACAATGGGCAAAAGTTGGTCATTCCATCACTGGTTAGAGCAGTCTCCTGTATTCTTTCTTTAAAAAGGGATATATAATATGCTTCTGTGTCAGATACATTTACCTTCTACTTCTAATTAAAAAAAAATCCAAGAGAACCTGCAAATGAAAACAAAGGACTGCACTTAGAAATAATGAGGTTTGTTTTCAATTTTCTTGGTAGTTAGGAGCAGCTGCTATAAACTGACTTTGTGTTTGGTGGGGTGGCTTGGCAGGGATGTTAGGGGTGGCAAGTGACTTTCTAAAGTTAGAAATAAAGAAATGACAATAGAATAACAAGAGAGGAAAAGACTAGGGCGAGAAGGTAAGAGACAAGTTGGTTCTTCAAGTAAAAACTAGTCTGGACGTTTGAGCTAAAAAATTAATTTACAGTAAAGAGCACAGAATGAAAACGAAATCAGAACAGGGGAAAAGAATGTTAAGAACTATGCAAGAACCACTAATGTTTGATGACCTGTCAGCTCTCAAATGAAAAGCAGCTGTCTTCTCTCTTCACCTACTTCTGCAAAGACTCAGGGTTTCCCAAGGGAAAAGAAAGACAGGCTTTAATTATAATTAAGATATACCTAGATCACAGCGGATGCATACATTTTCTACTTATTTTTAAAAGTTATCCTGACTACATCTGTGAGGAATTTGCACCAACTTTGCTCCTCAAAGGAGTTTCCTTTTTTTTTTTTTTTTAAGATTTTATTTATTTATTTGACAGACAGAGATCACAAGGACCCTGAGATCCCAGGATCTCAAGACCCTGAGACCATGACCTGAGCCGAAGGCAGAGGCTTAACCCACTGAGCCACCCAGGCGCCCCATATATTTTAATAGAAAATACAAATATCATAAAAGACCAAAAACATCTAAAATTCTGTACATTACTTATGTTTTTTATTATTAAAAATTGTGGGTCATTGTCATGGAGAGATTGAATTAAGAGTGACTCTACTTCTGATAAAATATACATAGAAATAGACTCAATGGAGAATTATTTCTTCACTGTTCAATGTTATATTCCAACATAATCTATTTATATTACTTCTTACTTTGTAAGTAGAGCTTTAGAAATTATTCCAAAATTATAAATATGGCTATATATTGTTCTCTAAAGTATATATTTTTTATTAAATATAAGGAAAAGAAAATGGAAGCATTATTTTTCCTCAAAGAATTCATAAGCCTGGAATGTGATTATCTTTAAAATTTGTGATTTTCTGTGTATCTATGTATCTTAATTGTCTCCTGGTTAATAAATTATATAGTGTTCTACTTCGTCCCAGCTCTATTTACAAATTCACATCTTTAAACTTATTACACTAGGGATTCTGGTTCCCCTTACAAGATGCAGTGTTAGTATGAGAAACTGCCACTTTTTACCAGCACTCTTAACTTATCATTTGAAAAATCCACAAAAAGTAGAAATCTAATTACCCAGGCCCTCTGTGGCTGGAGCTGCTGGAAGCCCTAAGCCTCTTCCTGGCAAGGTGCTGAGTGAAAGGACTGAGAGATCAGGGCACAGCTGGGAAAGGTTAGCTCTGTCCTCAGAGTGCACAGACCTCTGACGAAGAGAAGGTTGAAGGAAGCATGTCATGGAGCTTTCTGGGGGTGATAAGGTCACGTATGTGGGATAATTCACATAGCACCTGTGACAGCATTGCCTGTCCCTTCTATATTAAAATAAACAACTTTAATTTTCCTTACTCTTCCTGAGAAGAGAAATAATGGAACAATTGTACATTTTTTCCTGAATATTAGATGACGATGTTATTGAAAAATGCTTTTATGATCTTTATTCGCCTAGTTAACACACTGATTCATTACATAGAGGTCAAAGAAACCAGCAGTAAGAATTTCTCTAGATTAAAGTATAGTTCAGAAGGGAGACAAAAAAAGGAAAGGATCATAGAAAAAAAGTTTTAATATCTTTTGTTCCAAGAAACTTTATTTCTTCTGAAATGTGTGTGTAAAATATGCATGCATATTTATATGAAATACACCTGTGTGTGTATATATATATATATAAAATTTATGTCAATATACTTAATACCGTATATACACATTCATGTGTGTATATATGTATATATTTAATTTTTTAATGGAAAAGAGGTCATTTGATATCTTCTTTTAGCTGACGAGCTTCCATCCTTTCCTATTTGGCATGTTGAAAGGAAGTAGTCTCCCTTCCCCTACTAATACCAGAAGGGCAAGAATTTCTCTTGGTCTGCCCTGGCAGGCAGCATGTAGACCTGTTTTTTTGCAACAACTAATCAAATGCCCCACATCAGGCCTTTGTCTCTTGATTGAATGACAAAAAGAACGAGGAACATAAGAATTCTTATGTAGGAGCATATCCTACAACCTCAGAAGACCTAGCCTTACTGTTTTTCCTGAAGATAGCTTTATGTTTCTGGCATTGTCCAAGAAGCTTTTCTAACACTAAGCCTGGTTTCCAGATTCACATTTAAACTGTGAGTTTAATAATATTAATAATCATTTTAATAATTATTTTATGCCTTTTAATAAGGAATCCTTTAATAACTTTTAATTTTTACTTGAGCAAGCTGAAATTGGTTTTTAATTGCATTGTAGATGATGCCAATGTTGAGAATAGATTCAGACTCAATCTTGCCATTTAAGATCTTCTCTCCTCAAAATAAATTCTTAAAACTATCAAATTGGGAACTATATAAAAGGAACTACAGGACAATATAATTTCTGGATAATAATAATTTCTGCACTACTGGATAAGTTCTCTCAAGAAAATAAGAAAATAAGAAGAGTCAGTGTTTATGAGATTAAGAGAAGATGAAATTTGTCTCTCTTTGTATCTGGAAAGTTGAAATGTACAGTAATATTTGTCCTTTATATTATTCACTGCTGTAAATGTTACATAAATGTGAACATGCATACATGCTGTCTTCTAGGGTGGACCAAGAGAAGTCCTTGTCCTTCTGGTGCTGGTAGTAGAAGACAACCGTTGCCTTATTACAATATTAAATGATAATCATAGTAATAGGAACTAATCTTGTAAATTATGTAAAGAAAAGCTAACTTAGGGGCGCCTGGGTGGCTCAGTGGGTTGGGCCTCTGCCTTCGGCTCAGGTCATGGTCTCAGGGTCCTGGGATCGAGCCCCACGTCTGGCTCTCTGCTTGGTTGGGAGCCTGCTTCCCCTTCCCCCTCTGCCTGCCTCTCTGCCTACTTGTGATCTCTCTTTCTCTCTCTCTCTCTCTGTCAATAAATAAATAAAATAAAATAAAATAAAAAAGAAAAGCTAACTTACTATTGAGTTGGTATTTTTCATCTACCAGGTTATTACAACTACTTCCAAAGTCATGGCATATACAGATGAAATATACAGTGTTCTATTAGAAGTAGTCATTCAATACACTAAAAATCATACTACCTCCCAATACAATATAGATCTAGCATTAGGAATCACTGACTATTTTAAGCTATCATGAGATACTTTCTAGAGTTTTTTTAAATGGCATTTTTACTTAAAAAATATTTTGGAAAAATTCAACTATATAGTAGGAATTTTAAAATCACTTTGATAGATATGATCTAAGAATGTAGTAACATAAGTTAAAGTCACTCTAGCCAAAATTTTTGGTCAAGAATTCTACATAATGATATTAAAATGATATTATTTAAAGTGATGGCCCAAATCTTCTATAGCACATAGCTATAAACACACATGCATATACATGTACATGCATGTACAGATAACTTCTTAATAAATTTATTTATAAAACTAAGATGATGAAAGCCCAAAATGATGATTAAAAATTAGTTGATTTTTTGTAAAATCCAGTATTTTGATATTTCTTATAAGTAAATAAATAAGCAAACAAATAATAAATAGAACTATCTTGGTTTTTTAAAGGATATTTCTTGGTTAAGCCTGCTTAATAGGTAGAATATGAAAAGGCAGTGGCATCTCTGAAGCAAAGTCTCAATAAAACTTTCCGAATCCTAGGATTCTAGGATAGAGTTAAATATCTGGGGAAATGGAATCAGAAATTTGTGATAACCTCATTGTCTCTTTCTAAAGACTTTGAAAGAAAAGATAGTAAATGTACTATAGAATATGTAAAGTTTAAAATCCCTGCAGTTCTATAGAGAATATCAAACAATAGTCTTTGCTAATGTAAAGTTCAAGCAACTTGAAAGCAAAATGGGAGATGTTAATGTGTAAGCAATGATATGTTACTGCAATTTTATCTGCTATAATTGTCAAAAGTAGTTGTTTACAGTTAACATAAATTTGCACACTCTCTAAAAGGTGTACAGAAAAGTTTTAAAAGATGCAGAGGTGATATTGAAACCCTAATAAAACAGAAACACAAGTACCCCAAAATATAGCAAGCACCCTTCTTTGAAGCATGTATCATTGCATCTCTCCTTGTTGCTACCATCTACAAACAACCTAGTTATAAGGTGTTAAATATTTCAAATGATTCTAATCTGTTCTACTTGCTTCTCTCAAAATACTTTGATTAAATCCAACAACATATACCAGCACCCAAGCAGATGAATTTTATTGTAGAGAATTACATAATCAGGACCACTCATGTTCCATTAAATTTAGCATCACAAAATTTCTAAAGGATATTTACTCATGTCAATAGTCCTACCATACAATCCAAGTAAAGTCATTTCACTATTCCCTGCTATACTTATTCTATACCTTTTCTCTACTCCTATATATAGCATAGAGTTTATGATCCCAGGTTCTATATGCTAGAAAGAATGTTAAACAATTGGATCTCTCATACATTGCAGGTGGACATGTAATTGATTCAAAATTGTTTGGCTGTATCTACTAAACCAACTCTACTTCTAGGCACATTCCCAAGGAAAAATGTATATACCAAAACACATGTGCTAGATCATAGCAGTTTTATTCAAAATGGCCAGAGACTGGAAAGCAACCCAAACATCCATCAATAGCAAAGTAAAAAAATATGTAGTGTATTTACACAATGAAATTGCACACAGCAATGGAAAAGAACAACGGCTGATGCATGCACCAACATGGATGAAAGCCAGATGCTGAAGAGTATATACAATTGGATTCCATTTCCATGTACAAAGTTCCAAAATCAGCAAAAATTAGTGATGGCAAATAGAAATCAGAGTGCTGATGCAAGTCTGAGTGAGTGCTGGAATTCCTCTATTTTTCAACCTGAATGGTGGTTACATGGGCATGTGTGTGTGTGAAAACTCATTAAGCTACATACTTTGGAGTGGCACATTTTCATATTTTGCTTTTTTTTAATTACTTTGAAAAAAGTATATATTTGCAGCAGGTTGCAAAAACAATGTACAGAGAAATCACGTGCATCCCTTTTCCGGTGTCCCTCAAATTTAACATCTCAGGATGTTAATATCAGAATATCAAAATCAAGACAATGAGATTAGTACAATTGATAACACTTGTTCAGATCTTAGGTTACACATGTAATCTATTTTTACATACATATCCCAGTGCAGCTTTATTAATGTGCAGCCTTGTGTAACTACAATCATAATCAAGATAGTCAGCTATTACATCACCACAAGCTAATGGAGTCTGCTCTGACACTTGCTAGCTGTGTAACCTTAAGCAAGATTCTTATCAATGTCTAGTAGAGAAGTTGTATTTAATGTATTGATACATTTAAAGCATTTAAAACAGTACTTAGAAAACTGTCGGGACAGGGGTGACTGGGTGGCTCAATGGGTTAAAGCCTCTGCTTTCAACTCAGGTCATGATCCCAGGATCCTGGGATCCAGCCCTGCATCGGGCTCTCTGCTCCGCAGGGAGCCTGCTTCCCCTCTTTGCCTGCCTCTCTGACTACTTGTGCTCTGTCTATCAAATAAATAAATTAAAAAAAAAAAAAAAAGAAAGAAAACTGTCAGGACAGAGAACATGTTAAGAAAACAAAACTTTCCTAAACTTCCTTCTATTTGTCTCTTTATTCTTAGCTTCTAGTTCAGTTCATGCAAAAAGTATGATATTACTCTAAATGTATTAGACATTTTTACTCATAAAGTCCTCATAACAACCTCATAAGGTAGTTCTACACTTTAAAGATGAAGAAATTAAGCCACAGAGAGATCAAGTAATGTGTCCAAGATTAGAATGCGGTCAGAGGCCAGGCTAAGGAACTGAACCTCAGCCATCTGCCCCTGTACTTTTTTTTTTTTTTTAATATTTCATTTATTCACTTGACAGACAAAGATCACAAGTAGGCAGAGAGGTGGGCCGAGAGAGAGGAAGGGAAGCAGGCTCCCTGCTGAACAGAGAGCCCGATGTGGGGCTCCATCCCAGGACCTTGAGATCATGACCTGAGCCAAAGGCAGAGGCTTTAACCCACTGAGCCACCCAGGCGCCCCTGCCCCTGTACTCTTAATTAGTGAGTAATCAAATGGGAGTGAATTTACTTTCCCACTACAAATCTACCCTCTGCATCTGGACTCACTTACTCTGCATTTCCTCCTTCCACAGTAAAGTAAGTGCCTTGCGTTCATCTAAGGCCAATCTCTATAATTATGCTTGGGTCCAGGCACCATTACTTGTTCAAGGATTTTACTTCTGTGCCTGTCCCACTTCTCTTCTGCATCAGTTTCTTTTCCCTCACACCTGCATTAGTACTATTAGTGTAGCAACAGGCCTCACTTAATATTAGCTCTCTTCTACACGTCTTAGGACCTTCTGCTCCTCTCTAGTTAGCAATAATTTCTCACATCAATTCATACCAAAATTCTTTACCTTAGTCATTTATACTTGTGGGGTCTACTTCTAAATGTCTTTCCTTTTAAGGAACTCTAGGCTTTTTTTCAGTACTCACAAGAAGAGCTCTGAGGAGGGTGCTGAACACACTATCAAAGTTTGAGCAGTCTTTCTCTTTCCCAAACGCTTATACTCTTAGGTCCCTTTTTCTCAAAACACCTTTTCCTTTAACTTTCCATTACAACAAAGTTGTCTAATTCTCCACAACCCCTTGACTACTTCTTTTCAATCTCCCTTTTAGCTTCTCCTCTCTGGCCCAGTGTTTTAAGGAAGTCATGGCTATGTCTCACTGAGTTCGTCTGTCTTCTCCCTTCTGGACATGCCCTTTCCCTAGATGGGCTCATCCAGACCTATGGCTTCAAATACATCTATATACTGATGATTTTAAAATTTATATCTCCAGCTATAACCCCTCTACTGAGACCTTGAATTGTATGTCCAACTTGATATCTCTACCTAAATGCTGAACTAGCATCTCAACTTTGAAATTATTATTCAAAATTGATCACTTGACCTGCTCCATACACCATTCCCTTCCCCTAGTCATCCCAATCTTAGCCAATGATGTTAAGACCAAAACTCATAAGTTATTTTTGGTTCTTCTTTCACTCCACTTATAACACCTGTCAGCAAAATCTGTTACCTACTTTCTAAAAAAAAAAATTAAAAATATTAAAAAAATAAAATAAGGATAGTAAATCAAATCACAGATTATAATCTCCATTTCTACCACACTAATCCTTGAAACTCTGCAGCAATTTCTATTCTTGCTTTTCCTCTTACCTCTTGAAGAACCAGCCAGAGTGATCATTTTAAAGAATAAATCAGGGTTTAGATTGAATTATATTATATACTTGCTTAAAACTCTCCAGTGACTTTCCATTGCATTTAAACTAAATCAAAACCTGTATCAAAAGACATATTATCTAAAAAGACTTATGTGAACTGATCTTTCCCATCTCTCTGAATTTAACTTCACTTTCCTCATTTTTCACAACTCTCTAGCCACAGGCACCTTCTAGATGTCCCCTAAGCATGCCCAACCTTTTTCTGCTTGGAGTTCTCCTGCCCCAGGCATTTCCATGACTATTTTCAACTTTCCGTTCAAAGTTCTGCCCTTTAAAGATGCCTTACCTTACCACTAAAGTCAAAGTTAACTGTCTATCACCTCCTGATACTCTTTGTGCATTTATAGTCCCTTCATAGAACTTGCTACCTTAAATTAAATTACAGGTATTTGATTATGAGCTTTTATGTTTGTTGTTTCTCTTACTACACTTGTCTCACCCACTCCTCTAAAGAAAGTGATTTTCAAAATTGCAAGTTCACCATTCCATGCCAGATGTCCATAGTATGTATTGCATTTAAAATAGATAGCTCCTATTCTCAAATGATTAGGAACAGTCTTTGGTAGGTTAATTTTTTAAAAAATCTATAAAGCTGGGAAACATGATACGCACACACCAAAAAACTGTGAAAAGTGTGCATTTATTTTCTTAATGCATGGGTGAGTCTTTGGGTGTGGATCCAATGATTACAGTTCCCACATAAAGTAGCATCTGTGGTTACTAGACTATGTGGTTACTAGACTATTAGACTATTTAAAATGAGCAAGCAGTTAAAGACACTTGTGAAGTCTTCTGGATGCTGACTTGTTTAAAACTTTTATGGTATTTTGTCCTATATCTTGCAATTGTCTGATCAAAACTGATTTAACATTTACTTCTGTAGCAATTCATCTTAATATTATTAATATTTCCAAAACTTTTACCTTAGTTTTCATAGAATTAACAACTCTGTTCCATTTGTTGCTCATATATCATTGGTTTATTGTGACATTAATTATATAATAATATAATAAGTGCAGTTTCCATAAACAGATTTGGGCTCATCTTGAGTGCTACTTAGTGATTCACTGGGGAAAGAGCAATGCTACTGCAACCTTTTATAACTCATGTGAGTCTTTGACCTATAGTTAAATAATCTGTGAACAGTCTGGGTCTTTTTGTTTATTAAGCTTAATTAATACAACTTTATTAGATTTATAATTTCTGAAACTAATTTTCATATTCCAGTCTGAATACGTGAACAGTGCTGAACAGTGAAGATCTACATTTGGTCCTCATCAAAAGACCCTTAGAGGCATTTAATTAATTTGTGAAGAGTATGTTTTTCCTCAAATAATGGATGTATCTGTTTTGAAACTACTGCAAACATCATATATTTAATTAGTTTCTTCTGTTTTCTCAGAAGGTATATGAAGCTTTAAATTCAGTTGGAAAGTCAAAACTGACAGGTAAAGCAGTAACAAATGTACCTAGAAGAATCATAATTTTTTTGGAAAGACCTACATAGCTATCTTCTATAACCTGCATATTTCTATGATGAAATATAGATATAACTAAACATTCTAAAAATTATTTTTTCAATAAATTATTATTTACATTTAATCATATGATGTGACTAATTTTCTGATAAATCAGTGAAAATTATATTATTCACTTGTATCATACAGAAATTATGCCAGTCTACCTACAGTAACACAAGAATTTCCTCATCAGGTATTAAATAAGAGATCAATGCAAGAGTATTATTTTTTT
>RCUC01152924.1:0-116322 GCA_003697995.1 Taxidea taxus jeffersonii | reverse complement strand
AAAATCTACAAAGAGCTTAGCAAACTCAACACCCAAAGAACAAATAATCCAATCAAGAAATGGGCAGAGGACATGAACAGACATTTCTGCAAAGAAGACATCCAGATGGCCAACAGACACATGAAAAAGTGCTCCACATCACTGGGCATCAGGGAAATGCAAATCAAAACCACAATGAGATACCACCTCACACCAGTCAGAATGGCTAAAATGAACAAGTCAGGAAATGACAGATGCTGGCGAGGATGTGGAGAAAGGGGAACCCTCCTACACAGTTGGTGGGAATGAAAGCTGGTGCAACCACTCTGGAAAACAGCATGGAGGTTCCTCAAAAAATTGAAAATAGAGCTACCTTATGACCCAGCAATTGCACTACTGGGTATTTACCCTAAAGATACAAACGTAGTGATCCGAAGGGGCACGTGTACCTGAATGTTTATAGCAGCAATGTCCACAATAGCCAAGTTATGGAAAGAACCTAGATGTCTATCAACAGATGAATGGATAAAGAAGATGTGGTATATATATACAATGGAATACTATGCAGCCATCAAAAGAAATGAAATCTTACCATTTGTGACGACATGGATGGAACTAGAGCGTATTATGCTTAGCGAAATAAGTCAACTGGAGAAAGACAACTATCACATGATCTCCCTGATATGAGGAAGTGAAGATGCAATGGGGGTGGGAGTTAAGGTGGTAGGAAAAGTAAAAATGAAGCAAGATGGGATCGGGAGGGAGACAAACCAAAAGAGACTCTTAATGTCATAAAACAGACTGAGGGGGGTGGGGGGGAGAGGGGTTGGGAGAGGGTGGTGGGGTTACATTATATGTTTAAATAAAGCTTAAATAAAAAAAATAAAAAGAAAAAAGAAAAAAATATGACTATAATAATGAAGGTTCAAAAAAGATTTCTTTATGAAATTATTAAGATAAACTAGTTAAAAAACATTAAAAGAGGAAAGGGTAGACGTTAAAAAAATTAGCAGAGGAGAAAAAAAGACTTTTTTTAATATAATTAACTTTGCAAGACTAAAGATTCATGGGGAGAAAGCCATGAATTCCATGCTTTGCTTTCTCCTCCTCTGGAAATCTGCTGTTCTCATTGGTAAGTGAACTTGGTCTTGGCTGGATTTCTTGTTGATCTTCTGGGGGAGGGGCCTGTTGTAGTGATTTTCAAGTGTCTCTGCCCCAGACAGAATTGCACTGCCCTTACCAGGGGTCGGGCTATGTAATCTGCTTGGGTTCGTTTTCGGGAGCTTTTGTTCCCTGAACGCTTTCCGTAGAGTTCTGGAGGACAGGAATGAAAATGGCACCCTCCCAAGCTCCAGCCTGGAGGAGCTGAGAGTTCGGGGCCCCACTCTCCAGTGCACCCTCAGAGAAAAGTGCTTAATCACTTCCGTCTCTCCGGCCTCCAGCCACGCTTGGAGAAAATCGCGCAATCACTCCTGTCTCACTGGCTTCTGGCTGCGCTCTGAGCTCAGAATGTGACCAAGTGTCTCTGTCTTGGCACACAGCCCCACCTGGAGTCTCCGAACCCTGCAGATCCCTGGGCTCTCCCAGGTCGGAGTCTCCCCAGATCTTGTGGGGACCCCACGCACAGAGCACTGGCCTGTGTCATGGATTATGGTTCAAGGCAACCCTGAGTTGAGAGCTCACTCCTTGGCTCTGTCTCTGTAGCCAGCTTCCCCGCTCTAATACCTGTGAGCTCCGTGACACTCAGACACTCCTGATCCTTCTGTGACCCCGTGGGATCTGAGGCCATGCTGTCCCTGTGAGGTCTCATCCTGGTTTAGCCTCTGGAGTGATGTCCCTCCATGGAGCAGACTTTTAAAAGTCTTGATTTTGTGCTCCGTTGCTCCACCACTTGCCGGGAGCCGGCCCCTCCCCCCGTGGCCTACCTTCCCATCGCTTTGGATTCACTTCTCTGCTGGTCCTATTTCAGAAAGTGGTTGATTTTCTGTTTCTAGAATTGTTGCTCTTCTTCTCTTCAATCTCCTTTTGGATTTGTAGGTGTTCTGAATGGTTTGATAAGCTATCTAGTTGATCTCCTGCTGCCTGATGTCATCTCAGCCTGCTACTTCTCCGCCATCTTGACTCCTCCCCTCTGAATTATATCTCTAAACACCTCTTTAATATGTCATTTGTTTTCTTCCAATTGTCACCATTCCTTCTTTTTTTTAAGATTTTATTTACTTATTTGGCAGAGAGAGACAGAGCAAGAAAGGGAAGACAAGTGGGGAGAGTGGGAGATGGAGAAGCAGGCTCCCTGTGATGTGGGGCTTGATCCCAGAACCCTTGAATCATGACCTGAGCCGAAGGCAGATGCTTAAAGACTGAGCCATGAGGTGCCCCAAATGTCATCATTCTTGTCTAAGTCTTCACAAGTCATTTTTCAAAGAGGATATAAGTTACTAAATATCTTCTCCCCTTCCCTTCATTCCCATTACTGACATTCAGAATGAAAAATTTTGAAAAATACATATAAATCTAAGCCCATAATCATTCCCTTAAGACCTTTCACATACTTACCATTGTTATTAAATTAAAATATAAACTCCTTTTCAAGATTTATCAGGACATCCAAGACCTGGCCCCCATCCTCCTCTCCAGACTCAGAGGACAACATGCTCTTGCCCTATTTACAATACCAGAGGCAATTTGGTTTATTCTAATTGCCTAAAATTTTCATTTTCTTGGAGCACCAGTGTGACTCAGTCAGTTAAGCGGTCAAACTTTTGGTTTCAGCTCAGGTCATGATCTCAGGGTTGTGAGATGGAGCTCTGAGTTGAGTACCATATCGGGTTCCATGCTCAGCACAGAGTCTGCTTAAGATTCTATCCCTCTGACATACCCTCAATTCATGCTCGCTATCTTTCTCTCTCTCTCACTCTCTTAAAAATAAATAAATAAAACCTTAAAACAATAAACTTCATTCTCTCTCATCTTGAGGCTTTGCACTTGCTAACCATTTTGTCTGAAGCAACTTTTATGCTTTGCCTATTAACATCTGTTCATTCCCCAATTCTCAATTTCAACATCATTTTATTAAGAAACACTTCCAAGAACCTGGGTCCAGGAGAGCTCTTTCCATTGTATATATTATATCACTCCCTAGTGCCACTTTTATAACATCAGCCACAATCATAATTTCTTATTCAAAGTATGTCTTCCTCATTACATTTTAAGTTCCATGTGATAAAGAGGCTGGGTACATCATGGTTACTGCTATAACACAAGTGACAACTCCACAGAAAGTGCTCAATTATTATTTTCATTAAATAAATGATTAAAGCCAACAAAGAGTAAAAAACAAGTAATGTGAGTAATTTCTTGAATACTGTTTGGGCTTTCTTTGTATATTCTATCAAAGGTCATAGGATTACAGTACTTCCTCCTTTTTCTTTCTCCTTTTCTCCAGTAATTTCCTCTGCTTGTATGTCCTCAGTACTCTATGGCGAAATCTACTAATGAGAACATTTTGTAGACTTAAGCCAATTCAAAGCTTAGGCCAATCTCAACTGAGGCAGTCTATAAATCAGTGGTCTCAGCCCTCTATGATACTTCTGGTCCCATTAACCCTACCTTAGCAACCTTTGCTTCTCTTGACCCAGCAGCTTTTTCTGCTGCCAAGCAAACCAAAGATCCATTCCTCAGAGAATGGCTCTCAAATCACAGCTTGCTCTGTGTCTGCCTGGCCAACTCCTCAGGACTTTATTTCTACCTAGATGTACTCATTCATCTTAATATGTTGTTCCGCCTGGGATAGTGTCTGACTTAGAACACAGGAATATCAGGACTGGAGCACACTGACATGATAGAATGATTTTATGGGGCACTGTGTTGCAGAATAGTCTTCAGGGGGTTGGGAAGCAACAAGAGAAATTTTCCTCTCATCTTAAGAATAGTTGTGCTTCTTCTAGGCAAATAAATAGCTTTACCTCATCTTATATATACTATGATTCATGTACTTGACCATGCATCCCTCTTTATTTTTTAATTTATCAGCCCACAGTACTCTCCAGTTTATATCCTTGTTTATATATTTTGTAATGTCAATACTTTTTGAAAATTAATTTGAAATTATCATCTGCAGTCAAGAGAATTATGATTTTCCTCATTCTGAACTGAGAAAATAAAATACAACTCTGAACAAATACAGCTCTAAGCAAAGATAGATCCTTCACACTCTGGGGCCCCATGATAGCTTGGAGATCAGATGATTTGTATCTCCACATCAAAAATAGATAAAGCCTTACTTTTACAAAGATACACTAGGCTAGTTTCAATGCCTTACTATAGGTCCTTTGAATGAGTATCTCTCTCAGATAACATGCTCCTCTTAGGAACAACTCAAAATAGCTCCCTACATTTTCTTCTTTTTTGCTTACTGTGTTGCCTTTATCTCTTAAAAAACTGATCCAATAATATACAAATTTTACTTGTATCCAGTCAACTCAAGAAAAATAAGGGTCAAAAGCATTCACGAAGACCTTCATCCTCAACACTCCAAAGTTTGGAACCACAGGTAAATATATACAGGTTAACACTGGCTATAATTGATATTAGGAAAATAATCAATTTATCCTTACCTCCAAGAATGTACTTTACATATCATGGGTTTTATATCTATTTCTTCAAGTTTGGTACTATGAGTGAAGGTATGTCTGTCCACTCAGGATATGTTTTCACCCTTATCCCTTCATCTCAGTGCTTTCAAACAATTCATCCTGAAGATCATCAAATCTGTATAGGGATATTTTACACATCCTGCCTCAAAACTTACCCTCTTCCCTCAACTCCCATTCATCACCAGGAATTCTTTTCTATTTTTCTCATGGACAAACCAATATGACTCAAACATTTAGTCCCCCAAGAGAAACTAATACTGGGCTCAGTGTTGGTATTCTCTGAGACAACAGTAGGTCACTCTCCTTTGCACCTAATTAGCTTGTTTCCCATTATGAAGAATCTAATATAGATTTAGCCTTTGAGGGAAGATTATGCACAGAAATTAAGACAAAGCTCTCTGAATTTCTCTTCTCCTAAAAATGCACATCCTGTGGCTGACAGGCAGATAGGAAAGATGCTTTTGAAATATAAAACCACACCTGTCATGATTGCATCCCTCTCCCTAACCCACTTAACTCTGCTTCAGTGTCTACTCTTCTGTAAAATATTTGTGTCAAAAGTTTTCTTTTATTGAAAATATTTTTGTCCTTTTATTTTTTTTTATTTTATTTGACAGACAGAAATCCCAAGTAAGCATAGGTAGGCAGGGAGAGAGGGAGAAGCAGGCTTCCCACTGAGCAGAGAGCCCCATGCTCTCTACCTGTAGAATGAAGTAACTGAACAAGATTCTCTCAAAGTTCTTTCCCACTTCTATACAAATTTATATTTCTGGTCATCTTATTTGTTTAATATGTATCTATATTTCTTGTTTAAAGAAGGGTCTCCCCAGGCCCTGAACAACTGAAAAATATGATATCTCCAACAGGAATGATACCAAAGTCAATGGAGTCTTGGCTTCTGAACTCCTGAGAGCTTCACAAAGTCACCAGGGGTTTCTAAAAAGGCAGAGAAACAAGTGGATGGTCTTTTTCTCCAGACAAGCTCTCTTAGGTCATTAGGATTTCCTCATCAATGATACATGGTAATTCCAGATGTTTATAACAGAAAGGGTGGAAATTTCTTCACTCAGCTAAATACTTTTTATATGTACAACTGGGTTAAAAACAGGAAGTACAAGCTTGTGGAGAAGGTATTATTAAACTCAGTTTTTTCTCTATATATTTGGAAGGGCTACTGTTTTAGTTCTTATATAAATAATTCAGTACCTATTTCTAGGAAATTCATTCATAACGTATTTCCTGGACTTTTTCTGTGTGCCAGCCACTGTTTTAGGAAGGTGATACAGTGTTAGACAAAGTAGAATGGGTGCCTATACCAAAAACTTTAATTTTGTATTTGCAAAAAGCATATAAATACTAGAAGGGTATGTAAAGTAGTGCCTGAAGTCTACACGAATGCTTTTGGTCAGTTACTTCCTAATTTTTTAGTGGTGACTCGCCTGTCAGTTTGCTGAATTACCCTCTCCATTCTACCAAACCCCACTGCCACACCCATGATTCACATACTCCAAGTCTTAACTTGTCTTTATATCAGGGGCCAGTTTCCCTACAACTTTACTATTACTTTCCATCCTTTCAGTCAAAAGATACCTAAAGCAGTGAATGAAAACCCAAACAAAATTCACACCTAGGTGTTTGTAATTTTTAGGTGTTTGTTTGTTTTGGTTTAAACTTGCTCAAGCAACAAATGCAAAGATATGCAACGTTCTACCAATGCCTTTTTTGATTATCATTTTATCTTCCTTATTTGTCTTTTAGGAATTTTTTCTAGGATTTTCTTATTCCTTCTCCTATTCATCACTTTACTTTCTCACTCTCTTTCCAATACATCTTCATTCTTCCCCTTTATGTGTTCTTCCTGCCTGTCCTTTACACGTGCTACTGATTCTGATTTTACCACGTTGATTACACTCAATTCCATATTTTGCATTGCAATTGTCCATGTTATAATAAAGTTTATGAATAGGTTATATTATATGTTATAAATGGAAGGCTAGAGTCTTTAGACTAGTAAGTTCATGTAGTGTGGGATTTTCTTGTTTACAAAAATTATCACTTAAACTCCAAGACAAACATCATTTCAGTAGTACTAGACTAAGAGTAATGGGAATTCCCAAATCTGACAAATTAATTCAGAGATTTTAAGGGATTTATAAGATAAAACACCCACTTTTATGATAAGATCCTGAAGTATTGGGTTTACATGTTTTATCTTAGCCTCATGTGATCTCAAGAAATCATTATTCTTTAGCTTCAACTTTATTTCTCCAAACTGAATTTGATGATGAGCTTGGAAAGTCAACAAACACATTCTCTTCAGCAGGTAGAAGATATTGCCATGAATTTCTTCCATGAAATAAGGATGACCTTTTAAATCTACAATGCTCCCCAGATTCAACTCCCCCCACAAAGGATTATGCCCTTTTAATTTAGATTATTTATGTGAATGAAAGTCCAGTGATGGCAGTATAAATGAATTGGTAAAACATGGTTTACAGAGAAAATGTTAGAAACAGTATTTAGAACATGTAGGTAAGAGAAGGTAGAAGACAATGTAAAAATGGAGATGTAACAAAAGTAATTTCATATATGTGGAAATAGGAAAAGAATAAAACCTACTTGTGTCCATCTGCTATATTCCCACAATATTGTTTCTTCTATCCCATTTGCACTTGTCTCCATTTATTTGACCATTTATTGTGTTTCTCTTAATATTTGCTAAGTATTTCCTAACATTACTAACCTTGTTCACTCTGAACTGGATGGGACCACCAGAACATCTACTTTCTTTCTGTTTATATCATTGTTAGCAGAATGCATTACAAATGGCCAACCCTAATCAAACTGAAGCAGGGGAGATGTTCTGTCAATTATCTGGATGGAAAGGCCCCCCAAAATTCCAACTTAATGATAGTTTTGTATAAATGACAAGAATCTTAATCAGGACCCATTAGTTACTAAGCTATATCTACTCCCCTCACAAACCCATGCACACACCTTAATAATCACAACTATGAACTAATTTATGGCAGTTTATGAAGATGGCTGATTAAGCAAGAGAACTATTAGAGTGTTATTCACTCAGTTAATTTGTCATCCAATAATTATGAGTCAATCCTTGTTTTCAAACATCCTTAATAAAGCATTTCCTGAACTCTCCATCCTCTTTGATTTTTCTTAAATATTTATTTATTTTAGAGAGTGAGAGACCATCAGCCGGGGTGGGGCAGAGGAAGAAGGAGAGTGAGGGAATCTCAAGGTGACTCCATGCTGAGCACAGAGCCTGATGTGGGGCTCCATTTCATGACCCTGAGATCATGACCTGAGCTGAAACCAAGAATAGAATGCTCAGCAAAATAAATCACTCAGGTGTCCCTTTGATGTTTTTATCAAAAAACAAAGTATGTGTACCAAATAATATTTCAAATCTAAAGAGATCTTTTTAATTCTAAAAAAAATCAGAATCAATTACTGTTATTTAAAATATTGACTATGCAATTTGTTTATTTTTTTGCACTTAATATTCTAGAGAAAAATCTTCCTAGTGCTACTATAAACTCTTTTATAAACATTTATTTTAATAACTGTATTACATTCCATTATATCCAAATATTGTAACAGACTTAAAACTAATGTTTGGCATTTAAATTGTTCAGTTTTTCCACTGCAGAGTGTAATGAACATTTCTGTGCCAGAAACTTTTTCTGTCAAATATAACTATATAAGGAGTACTATTGCACCAAATGATAAGGTTCAAGATACCTGATACATAATTCAAAATGTTTTTTTTAATGCTTGAATCAGACTGTATTTCCCCCAGCAATGTATGAAGATATCTATTTCATTGAGGCTTCCTGGTTTTGATAATAACTACAAAATTTTTGTAATTTAATAGGAAACTAATATATATTTTATCTTATTTCTTTGATTTGTAAAGAAGAAATGAATATATCTACAGACACAGAGTTGACATTTGTGAATTCTTTCTTGATATCAATTATGTCTAGTAGGTTTTGAAAGTTTTACTGAATGGTTTGATCTCTTTTTGTTATATTATAAAGATATAAACCTTTTGTCTCTCTATAACATTTCAATTACAAGTATGATTTATGTGTTCCTTTGGAGAAAATTGTTTTTAAGGACTTGTGAGAAACAGATTTCAGAAGTGTCTTAACTATTGTTATGTTAACTGTTACTATTCTATACTCATTTCTAATTTTTTATTATTCTTTTAAAAGGTCCGTCTATTTTTTGTTTCAAAAAAAACCTTTTATTTTTGCTCATATACACTCTTCCAATTTTCTAGGAGTCAATACATATTATTTTTGTTTTTAATTTTTATTTTCTTTTACCTAAATTCCTTGAGTTTAATTTGTACATCCATTTCTAACTTCTTAAGTTGCCTGATTACTTCATGTACTTGAATAAATAAGAGCAATTTAATGCAATAGGTGGCCTCTGAGTGCAGCTTTGATCATAATACCAAACCCATACCCTGGGTTCCCATGATTTTGTAAATAATTTACTATCAATTAAATAAAAGACCTATCAGTAACCAATTTAAATTATCAACATTTAACACATAGTTTTTAGTGCCTCAAATCTGATCCTTCTTTCATTTATTTCAGGTCTCTTCAGAGTCTTCCCTTCCTTATGATTCAATGGACCAAGTAAATGGCTCTGTGGTAACTGAGTTTGTGTTACTGGGACTTGTACAATCCTTGGGAATGCAGGTTTTCCTTTTTCTTTTATTCTCTTTGTTCTATGTGGGAATTATCTTGGGAAACCTCTTCATTATGTTAACAGTGATTTTGGATTTTCATTTACACAACCTATCACTCGTTCATTGACCTGGGGCTTTCATCCACCACAGTTCCTAGGATGATCTCTGATCTTTAGTGGTTGCAAAATCATTTCCTTCCACAACTGCATGATACAAATGTTCTTTATTCATGTCATGGGAGGAGTTGAGATGGTACTGCTCATAGCCATGGCATATGACAGGTACACAGCAATTTGCAAGCCTCTCCACTATCTAACTGCTATGAATCCCAAAATGTGCATGCTTTTGATAGTAGCTGCTTGGATCACTGGTAACTCATGCTGTGTCTCAGTTTTTGTCATAAATGTACCTTTCTGTGGCCCTAATAATGTGGGGAGCTTTTATTGTGATTTACCTAGGGTTATTAAACTTGCATACATGGACACTTACAGACTAGAATTTGTGGTCACTGCCAACAGTGGCTTCTATCTATGGGCACCTTCTTTTTCTTAATTGTATAATACATCTTTATTCTGATAATTGTCAGACAACATTTTTCAAAAGATTTATCCAAAGCATTCATTACTCTGTCAGCTCACATCACTGTAGTGGTTTTGGTTTTTGCTCCATGCATGTTTCTCTATGTGTGGCCTTTCCCTACCAAGTCAATAGATACATTTTTTGCCATCATAGACTTTGCCATCAGTCCCATATTAAATCCTGCCATCCATACTTTAAGGAACAGAGATATGAAAGTGGCAATGAGAAGGCTGAGTTAGAGAGTTATAAGTTCTAGGGAGATGCCATAACAAACTTTATTGGTAAGAGCACACGGTGAATGTCATGGACCATCAGGACCCTTATGACCATCATGAACCCTATGGATTAAGTATAATTTTGTTACTGCCCTTAAAAAACTGAGAACTCTACATAAACAAAGTATTGAATCAATGAACTTCACTTTCAAATAGAGTTGCAGATATTTCTGTTAAGTATGAAAAATAAAGTATTATATATTCCTTCCTACCTAAAATACTAAATGGCAATTATCATCAATGAGTACATTCAATTTTCATGTTTTTTATCTCTATGTAAATACACACATGTATATATGGTTGAATTTTATTTATCAATATCTTCATATTGATTATAAGCATTGCTAGAAATCAATATTTCTTATGGAAATTTTGTGGATCCAATGGATAAAATGTGAGTTTATTCAAACCAGCACCCATTAAAAGCCAAGAAAGAAATATTTCTCATCCTAATTATATTTTATGTTAGATAAATAGGCAGGCAACATATTGCTACAATTCCTAAGAATTGTTTACTGTCTTTAATTGTCAAAGTATTTTGCACAATGTTACTTTAGAAATATACTCTACTATTTTACATAATTCAAAATTTGTCTATGTTCCATTTTTTCCAGCAGATTTCTATCATCCTTGCAGTCTTCCTCAAAGAATTTCTTGATTCACCCTAAAACAGTATCTACAATTATCAAAGAATTTCAAGGATGTTATTACCTAAAGAAAAGCATCCAACTCAGATCTCACCTTATATAATATACCTATGCTTAATCCAGGGTGCTTAGGATAAAGAAGATGGCTGACATCTTTACTTTTCCAGGTAAAACTTGGGAAGTCTGATGAGTCAAGGAGCACAACTGAGAAATCAGTTGGACACATCTCAATGACTGATTTAAAAAACATTAATTGTGGTGACTCAACTCAGTTGTAACTGCTGAATTCTAATTAAAGCTGCTCAAAAAATGATAAAAAATAAATGATACTTTCTTTTTATTGGTGAAGGTATTTTCCCCTATATTTTATCTGAAAGTGGTAATAAATGCCATATGCTATCCTCTTTGTATAAAATCGAAAGCATTATTGTTTATTGTCTACTTAATCCATCTGGATTTTAATATTGGAAATTTATCTTATTGCTTTCACTATGATTCTTTAAAAAAAAAGTCACCTTTAAAAGAGAAAGACAAACACACACACACACACACACACACACACACACGGACACACACCAGAGAAAGACAAATACTATATGATATCACTTACTGGTGAAATCTCAAACACAAAACAAATGAAAAACAAACTGGCTTTTAGAGAAAAAAACCTGGTGGATGCCACAGGGCAGATGGGTGAGGTATGGGAGAAATAAAGGGGATTCATAATACAAACATCAGTTTTAAAGTAAGTAAGTCACAGAGATGAAAAGTATAGCATATGGAATAAAGTCAATAATATTGTAATAATGTTGTATGTTGACAGACAATGACTACACTTAGTGTACTGAGCACTGGGTAAGGTACAGAATTGTCAAATCAATGTTTTATACATTTGAAAGTAACATCACATTGTATGTCACTATATTTGAATATAAAGAGAATTAAGGGAAATGTGGATATAAGGAAATAAAGTTTCATTTGCACAGAAAAAAAATCACCCTTAGATTCAGTGAAGTAATAGAAATACCTAAGAAAGCAGAGAAATTGTGACAATAGCCCCTGACTCAAAAAGATTCCATGTGTATCCTCAAGGGAAAACCTGTGAGACTATATGATTTAGTCTCTGCACTCAAACTTCAGGCTGGCTATTTCCAGATCTCCTCATTTTCCTCCAGTCAACTCATAAATGGCTCTTAACCAAGTGACTTACTAAGGAATACCAATCAGACACACTTAATTCTCTTGGAAATTCTCTTTTGCCTCAAGACAAAGTACAAAAAGGAAAACCTGTACTCTCTTCCTTGCTCTGAAAATTGTTGCAGTCTCTTCCAGATATGAAGGAGGTAGGCGGAATGATGAAAGTGAAAGTAACCACAGTGTAGCATTTTATTGACAATGAGATGCTTCTATTAGTAAGAACACATTTGGCAGAATTCAATTGCATGTGCATCTTCAAGAAAAGGGGAAGGTCCTGTGAGGTCAGTCCAAATATCTAGAAGAGTTAGTATGAATATTAACAAGGATTGCCCTAGGTGTGTTATAAAACTTAGTATATGTTACACAAATGTTCTAAGTGTTTAGTCCTTCTGAGTCTTTCAGGCGAATCTCTTCTTTCCTTTCTATTTAATGATCCTTTTCCCATATACCTAGAAGCAGTGTTCTCTTATTTACCTCTTTCCCTCCTTCCTACAATACAATCTGGCTTGGGACATTTCTTTCACATATAGGTGTAAATCATACTTCTAGAGTTACAGAATTTCACCTTTGAGAGCTTTTGGTCCAATGAGCTCATTTGTAAACAGGAAAACTAAGGCTTGGAAATTCTGAATCACATGCCAAAATCACACGGTAACTTTGTACTAAAATCCCCAAGTCTCCTGACTTCAATCTCAGTGGAACTTTATGAGGACTTTAGGTATTTTCCTTTAAAGAGGGGTAAAAGATACTTAGGACAAACATAACACCCTCAGGGTTGAATTTTAAGTTTAATCTAGTACATAGGGAAAGATTTTCTTGTTCATCTGTAGCTGGCTCTTCATGAATGCTATAGCCAGTGTCGAAGACTCTGGAGAACTTCTTCAATAAACTTAATGTTTAACTTAGAATCAATAGAATTCTTGTCAAACTCCTTGAGGCATTTTTGAAGAATCAGATATGAGCTTTGAAAGGATTACAGAGGTAGCAGGTCCCCTGTAACTGAGAATCCACCATCATCACTCATTCCTCCACAGCATACACTCAGGAAATGAGATGTCTTAACTCAGTGAGCAAGAAATTCCTCTTGCTGAGGAGCAGCATATCTGAATTCTTGTTACCATGCTATAAAGTCTTTTTGCTGCAGAAGAGAAACCATTACCCTTGGTATATTTCTTATGGAGATGTGAGTATCGAGTTTGTCCTCTCAGTGAAATGAAATGGTTGCAGCACATAAGTAATTACTGAAGTTCCATTCTAAGTTGCATACTTTGATTCTTCTTTTTATTTTTTTTATTTTTTATAAACATATAATGTATTATTAGCCCCAGGGGTACAGGTCTGTGAATCGCCAGGTTTGCATACTTTGATTCTTCAGAACCATCCTAACCAATCAGTCACATCAGAAATGATCTCACAACAGGAATCCCATCCTCTCTGTTGTCAATGATCACTATGATTGTATTTATTACTGTGCTTTGTATTTATTATTGTTTTATTATTTTACTTCTTTTTATACATGGAAATAAAATTAGAATTGCTAAATTCATACAGAACTTTGAAAACAGTAATAGGGAGCACTAGTGGATAGGGCTAAGGAATGGATTTGGGATATGGAAGAGAAAAGTGTAATTTCCAAAGGCAATGCAATATCCACAATTAGGAAAATGTTGAAAAGAAATATTACTACTCCCCAAGAAATTTGGTAAAAATAACACACTATACTTTCAGGCCTCCTTAGGACCCATCTATTTCCACAATTACTCAGAATAAAATCATTTACATCATTTTTTTAAAATCTCCCACATCCTGTTGACAAATGTCCTGTTCGTACTACCTTAATAATGGCTATTATGTATAGACTATTCACTATTTGTTAGAAATTTATATTAAACAATTGCACATAATTCTTCAACAGTCTGTGCTGTACTCGTAATAAAACACCTTAGCAGGCATTCCAGAATCCTTTTTCAATTTTATCTTCTATTAAACTCTATCACATTATCTCTCATGTGATTTTTTTGCATTTTTCTCACTTTTCATTTCACCACTGAATCACCTTTTATTATTTCCCTGTTATTTTTTATTCTACTTTTCGTCTTTAATTTTATTTTGGATTAAATCTTTTTCTTCTAAGCACTTCATATCACTAAATGATAAGTATGAATTCCATTCTCTATAAGCCCTCTTGCCTTCTTTTCTAGAATACTCATTTATTTTAACTTCTCTAAGACTGGATTTCTACATCTGTCTTGGCTCTCACATTTCTATCCAAGCTCCTGAGAGACTATGAAAATTATTTTGGAATTCTGTCCCTCACTCATGCCCCATAGAGTATTAGATTAGTGGACATGTTGAGAATTTTTAAGCCAGTACATTCATTCTAAAGAATGAAAACAGAAGAACAGGGAGCTGAAATTCAATCATCTTGTTATGATTGTTATTTATAGAATACAGGTAAAATTCATTAATGATTATTGGGGAGCCAGGATTCCTCTATGAGTCAGAAGGTGATAAATCTTACTGCTAATAATTATCTGAATCTATTGTGCACTCACTAATATAGAAACTGTCCAAAAAACTTTACTTTTACTACTTCACTTGAAACTCATAATAACCATAAGAATTGAATACAATTAGTATCCACATTTGTAAAAATGGTAAAAATAAGACTTAAGTGGGGACCTTAAAATGTCCATGGACTACATTCAAAACTTAGGCATTACAAATTGCCTCCCATAGCAAAACTGTGAATAAGGATTTGTCTTAGTTTGTTGGAGAGGTTTCTAATGATTAAAATATAAAATTAGGATGGACTACAAAACCTCTAAGAGTACTTTTTCAAAAATGGATGTCATAAAATGGTGCTATAAATGTAAAGATCATATAATATTGCATTTAAGAGCTAAGAGAGTGGTTACAGAACATAAACTGTTTTGGAGCTCAAGGAAACGGAGCTAAATGTAGGCTGGTGGTATAGACTTAATCTGGCAGAGAGAGCAGCATGAACAAAGGTATTTTATTATTTTAGGTATTTATTATTTTATTAGGATAAGCCTAATTAGGATAATTATTAGGATAAGTGGAAATACTAAGTAGACTCAAATAAGTGGACTATAAGGCATCATCAGGAAAAGAGTGTAGGATAAAATAGTAGGTTTAGATTGTGTACATTTTGAAAGTGTTTGTGTAATAAACCACAGAAATTCATTATGTGAGTGGGCAGAATAATACAAAATGAGACTTTGAATTGGAATCTAATAATTCTGACTTCCTTCTTACTCTATTCTCCAAGGTGACTACAGAGGCTGTTTCCTGGAATGAATCAATAAGTGACACAAATTACTCCATGGTGACAGAGTTCATTTTTCTGGGACTCTCCAATTCTCAGGAATTGCAGATTTTCCTATTTGTGTTCTTTTTTGTATGCTATGTAGGAATTGTGTGTGGAAACCTTCTTATTGTCATAACCGTGGCCTCTGACTCCCACCTTCACTCCCCCATGTACTTCCTGCTGGCTAACCTCTCACTCATTGACCTATGTCTGTCTTCTGTCACAGCCCCCAAGATGATTGCTGACTTTTTCAGTAAATGCAAAGTCATCTCTTTCAAAGGCTGCCTTGCTCAGATATTTCTCCTTCACTTTTTTGGTGGGAGTGAGTTGGTGATCCTTATAGCCATGGCCTTTGACAGATACATAGCAATCTGTAACCCCCTTCGCTACACTACTGTTATGTGTGGCAATGTATGTGTTGGGCTTGTGGCAGCTGCATGGGGGACTGGTTTCCTCCATTCAGTGAGCCAGTTGGCCTTTGCAGTGAACTTACCTTTCTGTGGTCCCAATGAGGTTGATAGCTTTTATTGTGACCTACCTAGGATTATCAAACTTGCTTGTACAGACACCTATAGGTTAGATATCATGGTCATTGCTAACAGTGGTGTGCTCACTGTGTGTTCTTTTGTTTTCTTAATCATCTCCTATGTTATCATCCTAGTGACCATCCAACAACGCCCTTCACACCAGTCATTCAAGGCCCTGTCCACTTTGACTGCTCACATCACAGTAGTTCTTTTGTTTTTTGGACCATGTATCTTCATTTATGCCTGGCCATTCCCCATTAAGTCATTAGATAAATCCCTTGCTGTGTTTTATTCTGTGGTCACTCCTCTCTTGAACCCAATTATATACACACTGAGGAACAAGGACATGAAGACTGCAATGAAACGGCTGAGAAAACGGAATGTGAACTCTAGGGAAAAGTCTTAGATCTCCTGTAACTGTAAGGCTAATCTAAGACAATGACATAGCAGAGTTGATGAATTATTTAGTAAACTTCATGAAAATCTTACCTCCATTTCCATATCCTTTAGTAATTTTCTAAGAACTTTCATATACACTGTTTCAATTTATCCTTTGACAATTTTGCATTTTATATTTTTAGATACAGATAAAAAGTTGATATGCCTTCCAAGTATTATCTCACTAATCCTCAGAACAATGGCAAAAATCTTTCAATATTTGTACACTCCTGTGACTACCTGAACAGTCCTGAGCATAATACAGGGAAAGACAGAAACTAGCCTTATTTATAAGTTTTTTAAATTTTACTTGGCTCATTTTTCCTAAAAACATCAAGGAAGCAACTGCTATACGCCTCACTCAAATAATATTCTTAGTGCTCAGAATATTTACCAGCTAACTTTAAAGAGATTTAGAAAAGAAACACTTCACACTGTAACAGTTCATAGTTCCTTCCAATCACTAGAGCAACCCATAATCCATGAGTTCATCATCAGAATGACAGGAAGAGGGAATCTGCCTAATAGGCACTTGACATCCTGTGCATACAAGAAGAGCTCATATGCAGTAAAATGTACATAGAAGGAAACAAGTCTCTCAACAGGTTGGCACAAAGTATATAATTTTGGTCCATCCATGTCATTTTCCATGGTTAGCTTTTAAGAACATAGATTTTGAAGTCAAAAGAGATGGGTTCAACTCTACTTATGCATTACTAACCATGACCAGTCATTTTGTCTAACTTGCCTAACCCTCAGTTTCCATGTGTACAAAAGAAGGATAATAATACCTATACTTATGGTTATTATGAGGGATAGAGACAATAGATATAAATCAGATAAATAGCACATTTTGTGGCAAGTTATCTGGACGCAATAAATATCAACTACTACTGTCATTATTAAAAGCCTATATGCCAACAAAAAAAAAGTTCTCAACCTTTATTTTATCCCAACATACTTGAAAGATAGGATATCTATCAATCTTAACAAATTGTCATTTGAGGATATCATAGTTGTAAGTGTGCATATATTTATTTGCAAGTGTGTACCCATGCTCATACATCATACCATGCTAGGAAGACATGCCAAAAAGTCAAGATAAAAGTACAGGGACTATAATTTTTTTAAAAGCTTGGCAAATGAGTCTGATAAATAGCTCCACTCTACAGCAAGAATCACTGAATCAGGGGGAGGAGTCAAGATGGCAGAGAAGTAGCAGGCTGAGACAACATCAGGCAGCAGGAGATCAGCTAGATAGCTTATCAAACCATTCCGAACACCTACGAATCCAAAATGAGATTGAATAGAAGAAGAAGAGTAACAATTCTAGAAACAGAAAATCAACCACTTCCTGAAAGGCACACTGAAAAGTGGGGCCCTGAGCCCTCGGCTCCTCCGAGCCGGAGCTTGGGAGGCTGCCATTTTCATTCCCGTCCTCCAGAACTCTACGGAAAGCATTCAGGGAACAAAAGCTCCCGAAAGCAAACCCGAGCAGATTACATAGCCCGACCCCTGGTAAGGGCAATGCAATTCTGCCTGGGGCAGAGACACTTGAAAATCAATACAACAGGACCCTCCCCCAGAAAATCAACAAGAAATCCAGCCAAGACCAAGTTCACTTACCAAGGAGAACAGCAGAATTCCAGAGGAGGAGAAAGCAAAGCATGGAATTCATGGCTTTCTCCCCATGAATCTTTAGTCTTGCAAAGTTAATTAATTAAAAAAAAAAATTTTTTTCTCCTCTGCTATTTTTTTTAACTTTTACCCTTTCCTCTTTTAATGTTTTTTAACTAGTTTATCTTAATAATTTCATAAAAAATCTTTTTGAACCATTATTATTACAGTCATATTTTATCCTTCATTGTATCTAACTTTATTCTTTGTATACACATAGGATTTTTTTTCTTATAAAAAATTTGGGGTACAACTTCTTCTAATAGATAAAAATACACCCTAAATCTAGCACCAGGCTTGATCTAGTCTCCAGCCCAAGCAAGTTCTCTCCACTTTCTCTTTTTTTTATTCTTCCTACCAACTTACCTTGTCAACTCCTTTGTTAGAAATTTAAAATTTTTATTTTTATTTTTTTTCATCTTTATAATCATATTTCATCCCTTCATTGTGTTTGCTCTTATATATGTTTTTCATTCCTTAAAATTTTGGGAGGTCATTTCATCTAAGAGACCAAAATACTCCCAAAATTAAGTGGGTGACCCTGTTCTAGTCACCAGTCTAATAAATATATATATTTCTTTTTTTATATTTTTTTCTTTATTTGTGTTCTATTTTTTAATTTTTTTTCTCTTTAGTGAACTTCTTTTTACCCCCTCTCTCCCCCCCACACACGATTTGGGGTCTCTTCAGATTTGGTTAAAGAACATTTTCCTGGGGTCTTTGCCATCCTTTTAGTATTTCATTTGCTCCTTCATATGTTCTTATCTGGACAAAAGGACAAGGCAGAAAAACTCAACAAAAAAAAAAAAAAAAAAAAAAGAACATGAGGAAGTACCGAAGGCTAGGGACCTAATCAATATAGACATTGGTAATATATCAGATCTAGAATTCAGGATGATGATTCTCAAGGTTCCAGCCAGGCTCAAAAAAGGCATGGAAGATATCAGAGAAACCGTGTCTGGAGAAATAAAAGAACTAAAATCTAACCAAGTTGAAATCAAAAAAGCTAATAATGAGGTGCAATCAAAAATGGAGGCCCTTACTGCTAGGATAAATGAGGCAGAAGAAAGAATCAGTGATATAGAAGACCAAATGACACATATTAAAGAAGCTGAACAAAAGAGAGCCAAACAACTACTGGACCACGAGGGGAGAATTCGAGAGATAAGTGATACCATAAGACAAAACAACATTAGAATAATTGAGATTCCAGAAGAAGAAGAAAGAGAGAGGGGAGCAGAAGGTATATTGGAGGGAATTATTGCAGAGAATTTCCCTAATATAGCAAAGGGAACAAGCATCAAAATCCAGGAGGTGCAGAGAATACCCCTCAAAATCAATAGGAATAGGTCCACACCCAGTCCTCTAATAGTAAAATTTACAACTCTTAGTGACAAAGAGAAAATCTGAAAGCAGCCTGGGACAAGAAGTCTGTAACATACAATGGTAAAAATATTACATTGGCAGCAGACTTATCCACAGAGACCTGGCAGGTCAGAAAGAACTGGCATGATATATTCAGAGTACTAAACGAGAAAAACATGCAGCCAAGAATACTATATCCAGCTAGGTTGTCACTGAAAATAAAATGAGAGATAAAAAGCTTCCAGGACAAACAAAAACTGATAGAATTTGCAAACACCAAACCAGCTCTACAGGAAATATTGAAAGGGGTCCTCTAAGCAAAGAGAGACCCTTAAAGTATTAGATCAGAAAGGAACAGAGACAAAATACAGTAACAATCACCTTACAGGCAATACAATGGCACTAAATTCATATCTCTCAATAGTTACCCTGAATGGAAATGGGCTAAATGCCCCAATCAAAAGACACAGGGTTTCAGAATGGATAAAAAAACAAAACCCATCCATATGCTGCCTACAAGAAACTCATTTTAGACCTGAAGACACCTCCAGATTGAAAGTGAGGGGGTGGAAAACAATTTACCATGCTAATGGACATCAGAAGAAAGCTGGGGTGGCAATCCTTATATCAGATCAATTAGATTTTAAGCCAAAGACTATAATAAGAGATGAGGGAGGACACTATATCATAATCAAAGGGTCTGTCCAACAAGAAGATCTAACAATTTTAAATATCTATGCTCCTAACATGGGAGCAGCCAACTGTATAAACCAATTAATAACAAAATCAAAGAAACACATTGACAAGAATACAATAATAGTAGGAGACTTTAACACACCCCTCACTGAAATGGACAGATCATCCAAGCAAAAGATAACAAGGAAATAAAGGTCTTAAATGACACACTGGCACAGATGGACATAACAGATATATTCAGAACATTCCATCCCAAAGCAACAGAATACACGTTCTTCTCTAGTGCCCATGGGACATTCTCCAGAATAGATCACATCCTGGGTCATAAATCAGGTCTCAACCAGTATCAAAAGATTTGGATCATTCCCTGCATATTTTCAGACCACAATGCTCTGAAGCTAGAACTCAATCACAAGAGGAAATTTGGAAAGAGCCCAAATACATGGAGGCTCAACAGCATCCTCCTAAAGAATGAATGGGCCAACCAGGAAATTAAAGAAGAATTGAAAAAAAACATGGAAACAAATGATAATGAAAACACAATGGTCCAAAATTTGTGGGACACAGCAAAGGCAGTCCTAAGAGGAAAATTATACCAATACAAGCCTTTCTCAAGAAACAAGAAAGGTCTCAAATATACAACCTAACCCTACACCTAAAGGAGCTCAAGAAAGAAACAGCAAAGAAAGCCTAAACCCAGCAGGAGAAGAGAAATAATAAAGGTCAAAGCAGAAATCAATGAAATAGAAGCCAAAAAAACAATAGAACAAATCAACAAAACTAGGAGCTGGTTCTTTGAAAGAATTAATAAGATTGATAAACCCCTGGCCAGACTTATCAAAAAGAAGAGAGAAAGGACCCAAATGAATCAAATCATGAATGAAGAGGAGATATCCCAGCCAACACCAAAGAAATACAAACAATTATAAGAACCTATTATGAGCAACTCTATGCCAACAAATTTGACAATCTGGAAGAAATGGATGCTTTCCTAGAGACATATAAACTGCCAAAACTAAACCAGGAAGAAATAGAAAACCTGAATATAGGCCCATAACCAGTAAGGAGATTGAAACAGTCATCAAAAATCTCCAAACAAAGAAAAGCCCAGGGCCAGATGGCTTCCCAGGGGAATTCTACCAAACATTTAAAGAAGAATTAATTCCTATTCTCCTGAAACTGTTCCAAAAAATTAAAATGGAAGGAAAACTTCCAAATTCATTTTATGATGCCAGCAACACCTTGATCCCAAAACCAGGCAAGGATCCCATCAAAAAAGAGAATTACAGACCAATATCCTTGATGAACACAGATGGGAAAATCTCACCAAAATACTAGCCAATAGGATCCAACAGTACATTAAAAGGATTATTCACCCCGACCAAGTGGGATTTATTCCAGGACAGCAAGGTTGGTTCAACATCCACAAATCAATCAATGTGATACAATACATTAACAAAAAAAAGAACAAGAACCATATGATACTCTCAATAGATGCTGAAAAAGCATTGACAGAGTACAGCATCCCTTCCTAATCAAAACTCTTCAAAATGTAGGGATAGAGGGCACATACCTCAATATTATCAAAGCCATCTATGAAAAACCCACCGCAAATATTCTCAATGGAGAAAAACTGAGAGTTTTTCCGCTAAGGTCAGGAACAGGGCAGGGATGTCCGTTATCACCACTGCTATTCAACATAGTACTAGAAGTCCTAGCCTCAGCAATCAGACAACAAAGGAAAGTAAAGGCATCCAAATCGGCAAAGAAGTCATACTATCACTCTTTGCAGATGATATGATAGTATATGTGGAAAATGAAAAGGCTCCACTCCAAAACTACTAGGGCTTGTACAGGAATTCAGTAAAGTGTCAGCATATAATATCAATGCACAGAAATCAGTTGCATTTCTTTACACCAACAACAAGACAGAAGAAAGAGAAATTAAGGAGTCAATCCCATTTACAATTACACCCAAAACCATAAGATACCTAGGAATAAACCTAACCAAAGAGGCAAAGGATCTATACTCAGAGAACTATAAAGTACTCATGAAAGAAATTGAGGAAGACATAAAGAAATGGAAAATGTTCCATGCTCATGAATTGGAAGAATAAATATTGTGAAAATGTCTATGCTACCTAAAACTATCTACACATTTAATGCAAAGCCTATCAAATCCCATCCAATTTTTTTCAAAAAATGGAACAAATAATCCTAAAATTTATATGGAACCATAAAAGACCTCGAATAGCCAAAGGAATATTGAAAAAGAAAGCCAAAGTTGGTGGCATCAAAATTCCAGACTTCAAGCTCTATTACAAAGATGTCATCATCAAGACAGTATGGTACTGGCACAAAACCAGACACATAGATCAATGGAACAGAATAGAGAGCCCAGAAATAGACCCTCAACTCTATGGTCAACTAATCTTTGACAAAGCAGGGAAGAATATCCAATGGAAAAAAGACAACCTCTTCAACAAATGGTGTTGGGAAAATTGGACAGCCACATGCAGAAAAATGAAACTGGACCATTTCCTTACACCACACACGAAAATAGACTCAAAATGGATGAAGGACCTAATGTGAGAAAGGAATCCATCAAAATCCTTGAGGAGAACACAGGCAGCAACCTCTTCGACCTCAGCCGCAGCAACTTCTTCCTAGGAACAATGCCAAAGACAAGGCAAGCAAGTGAAAAAATGGACTATTGGGACTTCATCAAGATCAAAAGCTTTTGCACAGCAATGGAAACAATCAACAAAACCAAAAGACAACTGACAGAATGGGAGAAGATATTTGCAAACAACATATCAGATAAAGGGCTAGTCCAAATCTATAAATCTATCCAAAATCTATAAAGAGCTTAGCAAACTCAACACCCAAAGAACAAATAATCCAATCAAGAAATGGGCAGAGGACATGAACAGACATTTCTGCAAAGAAGACATCCGGATGGCCAACAGACACATGAAAAAGTGCTCCACATCATCAGGGAAATACAAATCAAAACCACAATGAGATACCACCTCACACCAGTCAGAATGGCTAAAATGAACAAGTCAGGAAATGACAGATGCTGGCGAGGATGTGGAGAAATGGGAACCCTCCTACACTGTTGGTGGGAATGAAAGCTGGTGCACCACTCTGGAAAACAGCATGGAGGTTCCTCAAAAAATTGAAAATAGAGCTACCTTATGACCCAGCAATTGCACTACTGGGTATTTACCCTAAAGATACAAACGTAGTGATCTGAAGGGGCATGTGCACCCGAATGTTTATAGCAGCAGTGTCCACAATAGCCAAGTTATGGAAAGAATCTAGATGTCCATCGACAGATGAATGGATAAGAAGAGGTGGTATGTATATACAATGGAATACTATGCAGCCATCAAAAGAAATGAAATCTTGCCATTTGTGATGACATGGATGGAACTAGAGGGTATTATGCCTAGCGAAATAAGTCAATCGGAGAAAAACAACTATCATATGATCTCCCTGATATGAGGAAGTGGAGATGCAACGGGGGTGGGGGTTAAGGGAGTATGAAAAGAATAAATGAAACAAGAAGGGATCAGGAAGGAGACAAACCAAAAGAGACTCTTAATGTCATAAAACAAACTGAGGGGGGGTGGGGGGAAGGGGTTTGGGGAGAGGGTGGTGGGGTTACATTATATGTTTAAATAAAAATAACAATTAAAATAAAAAAAAGAATCACTGAATCAGGCTAATATTGAAGATTAAATATTCTAAGAAAAAAAAAGAATGTAGTTTTCCAAAGTGAAGCTTGAATTAATATGAGAGTCAACTGATAAGAGAATCAAAATTATGTTAGCCACAGGAAAAAAAAGAGAACAGAAACTCCAGTAGCAGGTTAAAAACACATAAGAAAATAAGTATATGATAAAGGCAGTATTTCAAATCAGTGGAGGAAGGGAGAACCTAGTAATGACATGTAGAACAACTGGGCAATAATACAGGGGATGATATATTGAACTATTCCTCATGCCATATGCCAGGACAATTTCTAACTATATTCAAGCCTAAGTCTTTTTTCTTAACTATACAAATATTAATAGAAAACATGGATTATATCTTTGTAATCTCTGAATATGGTAAAGATTGATAATATTAAGTATATCAAATTAAAGTTTTAAATGCATGATAAATCCATGAGCAAGGCAGAAAAGATAAATGTGATAGTAGAAAAAAGTTTTTATAACTCACATCACAAAGAATAATAGCTATAACAGTAAGGAACTCCTAAAAAATACCAGCAAACTAATAAATGGGCAAAACATGAATATACAATTGACATTTAAGGAGATATAAATGATGCTTAAATACATAAAAAAAGGTTCAAGCTCTCTCATATTAAAATATATACAGAGTAAAACCAATGTGAATATCAGTTTTGACCATAAGGTATGAAATATCTGACTTTAATAGTTAATAATACAAACTGTTGGTTCAGCTATACAGAAAGGGGTACCATCTGCATTGTTGATAAGAATACAAAATAGTGTTACCTCTTGACATTATTTATAAAATTTACCATGCTACTAACCTCTGACCCAACAATCCTAATTCTATCCTAAAACACATTGCAAAAATACAAAATAACCAATGCACAAGGTCACTTTGTGGCATTGTTTTTAACAGTAGAAGATAGAAAATACCCCAAAGACAATGAGAAAAAAACTGCATAAATTTTACATAATGGAACACTATGGTACTATAAAAATTGCTGAGGAATATCTCCAAATAACAGCTATGGAGAAATTTCCAAGATATATGTTAAATAAAAAAATTAAGTTGAAAAAGAATATCTCCAGGATGTTAATTTTTATGTTCAAATGGGGATACATGTTTAGGCTTGTATGTATATATAATTTATAAACATACATTTTATAAATACTTATAGAAATATATTTTCAACAGTAAACCAAAAATTAAAAATGGTTTCTTATGGAGAGAGGAAGAGATAGGGCAAAGGACATGGATTAGGGCTAGATTTTTCAGAATATGTCTTATTTTACAGTTTTGACATTGAAATCATGTAAATGTTTTTACATAATTAAAAATAAAATTAAATCAAAAGGAAAATGTTCTCTAAGATAAGTCATAAAAGGAATCTCAAAAACTTTCAATATTAGCACCTTAACAACATATGTCTCTGACCACACAATTCAATTAAATTAGAAAGCAACAACCATAAGATATATAGAAAAGCCCAGGTATATTAAAACTAACCATCTATCTCTGAACGCTTTCAAGGAATAAATACAAGGGAATCTGAAAATATTTTAACTGAATTATAATAAAATTACAATATGTCAAAATTTGTTATGCAGCTAAAGAGAACTTTGAAATGTATTAGTTTAACATTGTGTTTTAAGTAGTAGAGAGCATTATCTAAGCTTCTCACTTAAAAAGTTGGGAGAAAAAAGTACAATAAGTGGAAATAGAAATATTACACAAAAGAGAAGAACTCACTGATAGAAAACAGACACATGAATTTTGTATTAGTCAGGTTCTCCAGAAAACAGCAATAGGGCATGGGTGTATGTGTGTGTATCCGGGTGTTTGTGTGTGTGTGTGTATTGATTTTAAAGAACTGGCTCACATAGTTGTGGAGACTACCAAATGCAAAAGGCTGGCAGACTGGAGACCCAGGGAAGAAGAGTTGATGTTGCAAATTGTGTCCAAAGGCAGAAAAGCCCAGCCCACAATACAGAGAGTGGTCTTTACTGGAAATGTTTTGTTTTCAATGTTACTCTTATCTAAAAAGTACATTCAAAGATGTTACACAAAAAGTAAAAGCTACAGAAAAATAAAATAAAATTACACTTCGTCAAAATGAAATACTGTTTTGTTCCAAATGTCACCATCAAGAAAGGCAAAAGACATAGAATGGGAATAAATTTGCTAATTATGTAAGATAAAGACCTCATATCCAAAAATATAAAGAACTCTTGCAACTCAATAATTCAAATAACCAAAAAATTAATAGGCATTTAAAAAAGAGAGAGAGATCAAATAATCATTAATTAAATTGAAAAATGCTCAACATCATTAACCATTATGGAAATGTAAATCAAAGCCCCATTAAGATATCATTTCTCATAAATTAAGATATCATTTCACATATAACTAGGAAGGCTCCAATCAAACAGATTATAACAAGTGCCGACAAGGATGAAGAAAAAAATGGAACCCTCATCAATAAATGGGAAAGCAAAAAGTACCTGCTTTAGAAAACACTTCAAATGTAAATAGACTAAAGACTCCCATCAAAATACATAGGGTGGAGTCACCAAGTCCCCTAAGTCTATGCTCATGTTGCATGATTCTTCTTTTTTTTGTTGAACTTCATTATTTTCCATTATTTTGGCTTCTAGGTCACTAATTCATTAATCTAGTTTTTCCAGCCTGCTGTTCATTGCAACAAGCCTCGTTCCAATCTTATTTTTTGCATTTTTCATCTCTAATTCTTTTTTTACTTCTTTCATCTCTGTGATAATGGTCTCCCTCGGTCTTTCCTCAAGCCTAGCGAGTATTCTTATGACTGTTGCTTTAAATTCTCCATCAGGCATGTTACTTATATCTGTTTCACCTAGATCTCTGGCCATGGCCTTATCTTTTTCTTTCATTTGGGATGAATTCCTCTGTCTTCACATTTTGTTTAATTCTCTATCTTCTTCTCTGTGTTAGAAAAGCACTTGTATCTCCTGCTTCTGAAAGCAATGGCCTTATGAAGAAGTCATGTAGTACCCAGGGCCTACTGCTTCAGGGAGTGTCCCCAGTGTGTGCTTCCTGAACTCTGCTATTGTGTTTTGGCTGCTCTGTACTTCAGGCCGGTCACCTGCAGAGGCTCTCCTTGTCTACAGTGGGAAGTATTTGGTCCCTGGCCTGAATACAGCTACTTTTAATTAGATGTGCTTTGGACTACTTGTGAAATGAGACCTGTCACTGGAACTGAGGTGCTAGAAAATACTACTGGGAATGCAAAAATACTAATTCAGAGGGATACATACACCCCAATATCTATATCAGCATTCTCTGCAATAGCCAAATGATAGAAATAGCCCTAGTATCCATGGACTGATGAATGGATAAAGATGTGGTATATATATACTTATACATATATGTATACACACACACACACACACATATTATTCAGCCATAAAAATCTTGCTATTTGCTATGACATGGATGGAACTAGAGAGTATTACACTAAGCAAAATTAGTCAGCCCCATCCACCACCTAAACACCTCTAAGCCAGGGAAATATCCCACAGTAGCAGACTTATAAAAGTTCCAATTTTGTGCTCTGCCACTTAAAATACTTTGTGGTAGCCTCCTTAAGTAGGCTCCCTCCCCTCCACTGTTCCCTCAGATATATCACCCCAGACCCAAGTCTCTGCACCTCCTACCTTCCAAAAAATGGTCACTTTTCTACTTACAGGATTGCAGCATTTTCCTCAGATCTCCAATAGATTTCACAGGTGTTCAGAATGATCTGATAACTATCTAGCTGTTTTAGGGACCAGGAAAACTTAGCACCCCCTATTCCTCTGCCAACTTAACTCCACCCTACTGGAATACTCTTTCGTTTTTAAAGGGTGTATTAATTCATTAGCATGTCCAGTCTTTCCCAAACAGAATACTGTTCATTATAAAAAGCCAGAGGAGAAACCATAAGGTGCTGGCAATAGAGGAACATCTTGTTTGGAAGCAAAAAAATGCCACAGTATATCTCACTTTTTAAAGAATTTAGTTCCCCTTTACCTTACCCAGTCACAGATTCTTCAAAGTGATGGCTGTTTTAACTTTCACAAAAGGAAGACTTAAAACAGTAGTGACAAGTTACAGCAGCACCGTTGCTCATAGTTGATAGTCATAGTCTCCTCTATTACCCATTCTAAATATCCCTATCCTCAGGTGATTCTTCTAATGATCTATGTCACTTGCCTGCTGAGGTGAGTCAGCTTTTTATGAGCAGTCTGAGCCCTAGTTAGTGTTCTTACCAACCTATTGTTGCTACAGTTGCTCCACTACTGTTATCATCCATCATGGAGCCAACAAGGCATGGCTCAGTGATCCCTACTTTTAGACAAACTGTTCACTGTATCACCCATTAAGAAGCAGCAACCTGGTATTTAACCAATATGTGATAAAAATGAGGTAACTCAATCTTCTAAATGCTGGTCTTCCAATATGAGGAACCCCAAATGAAAGAAAAGCAGGTAAACATTTTAGGTTTATTATAACTCACACTGTCTCCCAAAAGAAGCATTCTCCCACTACAACAAAACCTCAAATTAGAGAGCAGGAAACAGAAACTCCACATGAACTTCACTGAGATCTGATAAGAGACAGTATTGTTTTCTCTACCCCTTTGGTTACAAAACCTATACATTTTAACCACGGAGGGCACAGCACCATCTGAATCATAGATCATAGATCAAACACATATCTTAAAGCACAGACCCCAACTCTGCATGGTATCATCTTCAAGCTGGTGCCTCAGTTGTAACTCTAACAGGCTATTCCAATGTTCTATCAGATCAACAGCTCCTAAACATGCAATGTAGAAAGGAAAAAACAGGTTCCTTAGTTCTGCATGCTTTCATGTACTTTCTTAGCTATGAAGTGAGTAGTCTTGGTCTAAGGAAATATTATGCAAGACTTCATACTGGAAATCAGACACTGTGAACACTTGGATGGTGGTACAGCCAAACACTCATAATAGGAAAGATAATAAATACTCAAAATATATAAATGAATCCCCAAAGGATAAATCTCTGTCCCCTCCAGTTTAGAAAGTGTTCAGTGTCAGAAACTACTCTCAACTGATTGATTTCAGTCCTTAAAACATGGTACCATTTCAAGGCTCTCCCTGTACTGCTGATAGGTCAAACAGTCTACAGTGGCAGTTACTAGCAAAAACTCATGTAACAGCTCACCCTGTAGAGCCTATACATAGCCCTCCTTTCTACCATGATGCCTCCTTCATTCATAGGTTCAGTGTTCAAGCATTAGATTAGCTGAGGATAATGCAACTATTTATCCTTTAAATTACCTAGTTCAATATGTTATACCTAGTGATTCCTTAAATTGATTTCTCATTGTTCAAATAAGTTGTGTAATTTCATTCTACTGATTAAAACCTGACTGACACATTCCACTCCAATAAAAAGAAAAAGAAATACTTAAACAATTTCAGTAGAGAATTCTCCAAAAATTAACAAGAAAAATACTCTAAATTTCTTTTAGAAATAGATATGTTAAAAGGTGAAACAGCTTATCTGACAGATATAAAATAAAGGGTCTGTCATACCAAAGACACAACTATCAAACTTCTTATTCAGTTACACACTTTTCTGATAATCCATGGATACATATAACTGCAAGATCCAAGTGAAGCAGATGTCTGAGAGTGCCAACATAACTCCCCAGGTTCTCTCTTGTTGCATGAGGATGTTACCTGTCCCAGATATAACAGATTAAGTCTCCAATGTACATGAAGGATATCACTTACAAAAAGGGAGGTATTTGGTCATGACATATCCACTTTTTATATTCCAATAAGCAGAGAGTAAACATTAATATTTTGTTATGGGTTCTGTCTCATAAAACATAAACTCCAGGGTCATTTACCATGAGCAAACTAATATGACAAGGTATATCTTGCGACCATTCCATTTTCTATCTTCTAACAGAGATCACTAGGAAGAAAATCAGTTACCATGTTTTTATGGAGTTTTGACCAAGTCATTTCTTCCTGTTACTCCCATTCATTCCCTTCCTCTTTGCTATGTCTCTCACTGTCTCTGTCTCTGTCTCTCTCCTCATTTGAATCTTCTTCCTTGACCATGAAACAGAATGGTTATTGACCAAGTAATAAGCCTTTCCTTCCAATAACCAGAGAATTTAAAAAGATAATAATATTTTTTAAAAAGACAATAACATTATAAGAAAGGAAAATAATAAACCAATTTGCATAGCCCTTCAATATAGATACAAAAATCTAAAAAGTAGTAACAAAGTAGAAACAGTGATATATGTAAGAGAAAACACCAGGGTAAGTTAGTTGTATCCCAGAATGCAAGGTTGTTTTAACATCTGGAGATCAATCAAAGAAATTCACTATATCAAGTATATGAAGGGGGAAAAATCACACTACCTATTTTATAGATATAGAAAAGCTATTCTATTAAATCCCATTCTCAAAAAAAAATCTCATAGCAAAAGTCCCAGCAAAGTAGGCATAAAAGGTGTATGAGGTTGAATAGTGTCCCCATAAAATTCATGTCTGCCCAGAATGTCAGAATATGATCTAATTTGGAAACAGAGTTTTTGTAGATGCAATCAAGGTAAGGATCAAGATAACATCACACTGAACTAGGATGGATTTAAAATCCAACAGGTGTCCTTATAAGAGACAGAAAAGGGTACAAAGAGACACAAGGAAGGAAGCTATATGAAGACAGAGGCAGAGATTGGAATTATGTTTCATAAGCCAAAGAATGCCAGGAGATGGGAAAAGCAAAGAGAAAAAAAAAAATCTTCCCTAGAGTCTTCAGAGGGAATATGGACCTGACAACACCTTGATTTTGGATTTTTAGCCTCCAGAACCTTGAGAAAATAAATACCTGGATTCTTAAGCCACAAAATTTGTCATTTGTTACAGCAGCCCTAGAGAAATAACATAGAAGGGAACGTATTCTGATAAGCAGTATTTATGCAAACACTACAGGACACACAGGAAATAATACGATATATATAGAGCTTTCCCATGAAATCAGAATTATGTCCACATTCCTCTTACAGCTATTTCTATTTTGTATTTTACAAAGCACCTCATGTGTAAAATGAAACAAAAATATTTATCAAAATGTATAAAATTGAATATTATAAATAAAACATTTCTTCATAGACAACATTATTATCTACAAGTTAATTATTTTCCCACAGGCCCCTAGCATCCCCTACTTCTGCATAAATATTATTAAGTACACTATCACCTGTTCCTTTCGATAAATGGTAAAGTAAATGAGTGCAGGAAGTCTTAGAGAGTTCAACAAAATATAAAAAGTTTCCAAAGTGTTTTAAAAGCAAAAATATATAAGCAACAAAAGTTGAGCTGTTATCAAAGCAAAACCAAAATCACAAAATTTTCAAAAAAACAAGCAGTAAGTCTTTAACTGAAACATATGACATATCAGGAAGGAAATAAATACAGCACTCACATTCTTTTGTTTTGAAAGCATAGTATGATTTGCAAAATATAGGAAGGTAACCAACTTACATAAGGCAGGGTTTGTCAACCAAACTCAGCACTACATTTTGAGGAATCTAAGTCTTTTTGTGGGTCCTATAGTTGCCCATAGCAGCAAAGCTCAACCCCCACACTGAGATAACTAAAAATATCTCTAGACATTACCAAATGTCCCCTAAGCGACACAATCATCCTAGGTTGAGATTCACTATTTTAACTATGGATTCTTACTCAGCTCATATTTACAGAACTCATGTTACATGCTAATTTCAAGATTTAGTCTGTACTAAGAACCATCAATAAGTCAGAAATATCTTAGAGGCACCTGGGTGTCTCAGTGGGTTAAAGCCTCTGCCTTCGACTCATGTCATGGTCCCAGGGTCCTGGGATCGAGCCCTGTGTCGGGCTCCCTGTTCAGCCTGCTTCCCTGCTCTCTCTGCCTGCCTCTCTGCTAACTTGTGATCTCTGAATGTCAAATAAATAAAATCTTTTAAAAATTTATATATCTTATCATAAGAAACATTATAGTAGGTATCCAAATCAACAAGGAAAGAGTCAAACTTTTACTATTTGCAGATGACATAATACTCAATAGAGAAAACCCAAAAGACTCCACCAAAACAAATTGCTACAACTGATACAGTAGAATCAAAGGATACGAAGTCAACATATAGGAATGTGCTAAATTTTTATTAACCAATAATGAAGTAGCAAAGAGAGTAATCAAGGAATTAATCTCATTTATTGCAAAAAATAATAATAAGTTTCCTAGGAATAAATCTCACCTAAGAGGTAAAAGATCTGTTCTCTGAATATTTATAAAACACTGATGAAAGAAATTGAAGCTGACACAAATAAATGGAAAATATTTCATATTCATGGATTAGATGAACAAATTTAGTTAAAATGTCTACACTACCCAAAGCAATCTACACATTTAATCTGATCCTATCATACTAACACCAGCATTTTTCACACAGCTAGAACAAACAACCCTAAAATTTGAATGGAACCATTAAAGACCCCAAATAGCCAAAGCAATCTTGAAAAAGAAAAAGCAGGGGCACCTGGGTGGCTCAGTGGGTTAAGCCTCTGCCTTCAGCTCAGGTCATGATCTCAAGGGTCCTGGGATCGGGCCCCGCATTGGGCTCTCTGCTTAGCAGGGAGTCTGCTTCCCCCTCTCTCTCTGTCTGCCTCTCTGCCTACTTGTGATCTCTCTCTGTGTGTCAAATAAATAAATAAACAAATAAATAAAAATCTTTTAAAAAAAAAAAGAAAACAGAAAAAGCAAAGCCAGAGGTATCACAATTGCAGATTTTAAGTTATTTTACAAAGCTGTTGTCATCAAGATACTATGGTACTAGCACAAAAACAGACACATAGATCAACGGGACTGAATAGAAAACCAAGAAATGAATGCTCAGCTTATCTTCAACAAAGTGGAATATCCAATGGAAAAAAAGACAGTCTCTCCAAAAAATGGTGTTGGGAAAACTGAACAGCACCATGCAAAAGAATGAAACTTGACCATTTTCTTACACCACACACAAAAATAAACTCAAAATGAATGGAAAACCTAAATGTGAGATAGAAAACTATCAAAGTCCTAAAAGAGAACACAGACAGCAACCTCTCTGACCTAGGCTGAAGCAACTTCTTGACAGACACATCTCCAAAGGCAAGAGAAACACACACACGAAAAAATGAACTATTAGGATTTCATCAAGATAAAAAAGCTTCTGCACAGTGAAAGAAATGATTAACAAAACTAAAAGGCAGCCTTTCAAAGGGGAGAAGATATTTGCAAAAGACACATCTGATAAAGGGTTAGTATCTAAAATCTATAAAGAACTTATCAAACTCAACACCTAAAAAACAAATAACCCAGGTAAGAAATGGGTAAAAGACATGAATAGACATTTTTCCAAAGAAGACATACAAATGGCTATCAGACACATGAAAAATGCTCAACAACCCTCATCATCAAGGAAATACAAATCAAAACGACAATGAAATGTCACTTCACACCTGTCAAAATAGCAAAAATTAACAACATAGGAAACAACAGATGTTGGTGAGGATGTGGAGAAACGTGAACCCTATTACACTGTTGGGGAGAGTGCAAATCAGTACATCCACTCTGGAAAACAGTATGGAGCTTCCTTAAAAAGTCAAAAATAACTACCCTATGGCCCAGCAATTGCACTAATAGGTATTTACTCAAAGGATATAAAAATACTGATTCAAAGGGATACATGCACCCCTATGTTTTTAGCAACATCATCAACAATAGCCAAATTATGAGCTGAGAGGCAATGTGGGGGATTTAGGGGATAGGGAAGGAAAAAAATGAAACAGGATGGGATTGGGAGGGAGACAAACCATAAGAGACTCTTAATCTTACAGAACAAACTGAGGGTTGCCGGGGGTAGAGGGGTAGAGAGAGGGTAGTTGGGTTATGGACTTTGGGGAGGGTGTATTATGGTGAGTGCTGTGAAGTGTGTAACCCTGGAGATTCACATACCTGTACCCCTGGGGTTAATAATACATTATATGTTAATAAAAAACAAAAAATTTAAAAAATAAAATTAAAAAATAAAAATAAATCCTCCAGGTGTGGGGAAGAATTGGAATTCACAGCTTCCACATCACGTTACCTACAACATCCAGTTTTCAACAAAAATTTATGAAATATTCCAAAATACCAGTAAATAATATCTATATTCAGAGGGACATAAATAGACAATAGAAACTGTTTCTGAAGGAACCCAGATTTTGGATTTAGCAGACAAAAACTTCAAATCAGCTATGATTAATATGTTCAAAGCACTAAAGAAAGCCAAATTTAAAAGATGGGGGAAATCATAGGGGGAGACAAACCATGAGAGACTGTGGACTCTGAGAAACAATTTGAGGGTTTGGGAGGGGAGGGGAGTGGGGGGTTGGGTGAGCCTGGTGGCGAGTATTAAGGAGGGCACGTATTGAATGGAGCACTGGGTGTGGTGCATAAATAATGAATTTTGGAACACTGAAAATAAATAAAATAAAATAAAATGGGGGAGAAAAGCAAAAAAAAAAAAACTAAAACAAAAAAATAAAAGATTGAAATTATGAAAGCAATGACACAATATATATTGATATAAAGATATTTTTAAATGACTGCATTTGAATTTGAGAGTTTTAGTACATAACTACTCTTCAATTCATTTCAAGGACTCAAAACAACTATGAGATGGCAGAATACTAAACCTCCATAAAGTTGTTAAAAATACCAACTGAGATTTTCAAATCTAAATTTGTACTACCTTTGGAACTCCCCTGGTTTGTTCAAATATTAATTCATTATTTTTCAAAATTCCCAGGGAGATAAGCTGTTAAGAGTATCAGGGGATAGTTTCCTTAAACTTGGTAGTGGTGCCAAACTGATACTATCAGTGGTTCATATAACTCACAGTAACACAATGGACATCTAAGGTAAACCTAACATTCTCTAATTTGAAAAAAAAATTTTTATCAGAGCACAAAGACACAGATCATCATATTGAACTGCTCAATTTCCCTGGATCTCTTCTGCAAATTGAGATAAATTACCTTTGGGAAAACCAAAGACATAGTTTGGGAACACAAAAACATGGTTTCCATTAGAAGAAATTATGGACTCTACCCAGTCCTACCATCCAGTCCAGCTAATTGACTCCCTTCCAATGGTAGGAACTATTTATAACTTTCTGTCTTAAGAAATGGTGGTGATTCAAAAGGGTGTGAACTGTCTGTGTATTCAATCTCTTGAAGCTCCTGCTGAGTGAGACCTGCACCTGAGCAGGTACAAATGAAACCTGCTCTCCAACTCCCCCAAAACTCGTTACATTTTGTTCCCAAACCTTCTTTTCTCTTTATCTCAAGGTTCTTTCTGCTCATACTCTTTACTTGAATGATTTTCACTCATACAATTATATATATATATTCTGGTCTCATTTTCATAATTTCAATTGTATTGTGAGGTGAATTTCTCTTTGAAGAGCCTATATTTTTATTAAACTGATATGTGAAAGGGCTTTAATTTTCCATCCCTTTTTTAGTTTTTTTTTAAATTTTAAATAATTCATTTATTTCCATCCCTTTTTTTTCTATGATATTAGATTCATGGAAATAAAACTTTGTTTTGTCTATTTCATTCTAACAGAGCACAGTGTAGCAGAGCAAGCTATCTGCATCTTTGGAAAGCAAAAATAATCAAGTCTTTAAAAATCATCATTATTTTTAAAAACTTACTGAATACATGACACAGCATGTTTCACTGTTTTCCATGTATTAACTCACTTACTCGTCACAACAACACTATAAGGTAAGTACTATTTTTTTGGTCTTTTTTAAAAGTTTTTTATTCATATATAATGTATTTTTAACCCCAGGGGTACAGGTCTGTGAATCGCCAGGTTTACACACTTCACAGCATTCACCATAGCACATACCTTCCCCAATGTCCATAACTCCACCACCCTCTCCCTACCACCAACCACCCCCCACCCCACAACCCTCAGTTTGTTTTGTCTTTGTTAAGAGTCTTATGGTTTGTCTCCCTCCCAATTCCATCTTGTTTCATTTATTCTTTTCCTTAAGGTAAGTACTATTATCATTCCTATTTTACAGTTGAGGAAATTCAGGGACAGGGAAGTGAAGCAACTCACCCAACGACATGTAGTTCATAAATCAAGGAGATGGAGATTGCAATCCAGGTGGTCTTTCCCCAGAATGTTTGCTATTCGTTATACATAATAATGCAATTTGTAAAATTGCTCCTATATAATTTTTCCTATTTTTAGACTAATTTCAAATTTTCTTTGGAAATTTAAAAATCTGCAAATATCATTTATAATAAATATAGAAAAAAAAGAGTTCATATTTAGGAAAAAATAGAATCACCTAAAATCCCACAACTTAGAGATTCTGTGGCATAAAGTCTAAATATTTCCATATATACACTTACATTATATGTAATGTTTTGCATTTTATAATCTTTTTTAACTTAATGACAAAGTATGCATATTTTCAGTTTCATTCATCCAAAGTTCTAATTTGTTCCATGTGCACTGAAATCTATAAACATAGTTTTAAGTGTATATAAAGGTTCTGTTCCTCATACATGTAGCAAATAGCTTTTCATAGGTTATTATGATAACCCTCCTGTCCTTCTAAATTACTGAATTTTTCCAAATATATGGTGGTGTTTTTCTGTTCAGCAATATTTCTATAGCATGCAATAATACTTCACTATAATTTCAGGAAAGTCCCAGATATCTGTAATGACTATACACATTTTACTGGAGGCAAAAAATGAAGAGGAAACTTTGTACCTTTGCTAGTTTTATTGTATTAGATTTAGATCTACATGGGAATGTGGGGTGTTGAGGTCACTCTGTGAGGACATGGTCATGGCAAGGAGGTTGCTGGCTTCCAGATTGGTTTCCACTCTCCCATCAGTGTGCAGGCGTCAATGAGGTAAATTCACAGTCATTTGGTGAAGATTTCTTCTCCACCATATGTCTGCTAGGGGCTTCTAAGCACCTGATTTTCTTGCCATGACTTCTTAAACTTTCCCCTATGAACATTAGTGAAGACTCTCATTTAATAGTGCCTATCTTGTGCCAGAAATTATGCTAACTACATGGGTATACAAAGTTGGCTAAAGGCTCCTTTTCTCAAAGAAGTCATAGGTGATAAGGAAGACTAATATGCATAAGAAAGTATAACATGCTTTATTAAAAAGAAGATAGAAGATTTAACAATAGTTTATAGACACTATTTTGCATGAAGTTGTCAATAAATACTTCAGGGTAACTAGCATTTAATCTAAGTTTGAGGTATAAAGGAAAAGGGGAATTAACATTTTGTCAGATAGTTATATGCATATACTCTCAATCTTCATAACATCTGGTGAAGTTAGTCACCTCTCATTTTGTGGACAAATAAATATCATCAGCATAACTGACTACCTTACCCTAGTTTATATAACTCACAAGTGGCAGGACTAAAATGGCAACCCAGTAATTGAGTCTAAGAGCCAAAGACAGTTCCACTTTGTAATGACAAGGAACAACGTACATGAAAGTATATGAAAGAGCTGAAATGTGAAAAAAATGTAATGTGTTCAGTTCATAAAGGTTCTTATATGATACACAATTGAATTTTATTTTTTAAGGTTTTATGTTTGTATTTATTTGAGAGAGACAGAGAGGGTGGGGAAGTGCAGATGGGGAAGGAAAAAGAGGGAGAAAATCCTGAGTAGTCTCTGTGCTGAGTGCTGATCCAGATACAGGGCCTCATCCCACAACCTGAGATCATGACCTGAGCAAAAACTGAGTCAGACACTTAATCTACTGAACCACCCAGGCACCACTACAATTGAATTTTAAATATCCTGAATGATAGAACCAAAGGCTTAGAGTAGAGAGTAATAGGACCATATTTGATTTTTAGATAGATGAATCTGAAAGCAGAGTATAGAAAAGAGACTAAGCTTAGCTAAGATTGGAAAGAAAAATCATTCAGAAATGAAAAATATATAAACCTGAAATAAAACTGACAATGGAAATGAAGAGAAGGACACAAAGCAGAAATATTCAAGAGGTACAATTTCCCATCTGTCATATAAGGTGAGAGAGAAGAAAAATTGCCTCCGAGATTCTTGGATTAAGCACCTGAGAGATAATGGCCATGATATTTCCTAAGACATTAAAAAGAGGATAAAATCATGAGCTCAGACTTGCACAATTTAATTTTGAAGTGCTTGAGGGATGTCCATTCATGTACTACAGTATAGTCTTGGATATATTATGCTAGAGTCCAGGAATAGAATTATAGATATAGAAATATTTTAAGTGGGGAGTAGTTAAAAGAATGAAGCATGTTTGAAATGAAAAAAATATATATATTAGGTCTCCTGAGTTACATAGGAACACTCAAAAATAAGCAGGAAAAAATCCATGCATCAGTGAAAGAAGTTAGAGATATAGGAGAAAAAACAAGAGAGCTCTGTTACACAAATACTAAGAATGCAAAAATGCGTTCAGCTTCAGTAAGTTAACAATGCCTGACTTACAGTCTCTTAAAGTTTGTTTGATTTTATTCCATTATAAGATATCAGAATGTAGATCTTTTTTATAGATATATTTTTTATTTTATTTTTTTCAGTGTTCCAAAATTCATTGCTTATGCACCATATCCAGTGCGTCATGAAATACGCATCCTCCATAATACCCAATATTTTATTTATTTGACAGAGAGAGTGAGAGAGAGAGAGAAGACAAGCAGGAGTAGTGGAGATAGAGAAGCAAGCTCTGCACTGAGCAGGGAGTCCAATGTTGGACTCGGGATCCCAGAGCTCTGGGATCATGACCTGAGCCAAAGGCAGATGCTTAACCTACTGAGACACCCAGGTGTCCACAGAAGGCAGACATTTGCGGACATCCATCAAAGACCTTTTAGACTGAATTATTTTTCTATCTGTTCATAATATCATCTTTAATATGTAGACTCTCAAAGGTCATGATTGCTCCATCTTTGGGCATCACATTAATATCGAATGCAGGAATGGAAGAGCGAGAAGAGACTTCTATACAATAATCTTTGTATTTTAATCTGGGGAAAAAAAACCTTCCACAGAACTCATTGTTCTATATCTCATCAAAACTCAGCTACATGCCCCTCTGACACCAGTCCATGGCCAAGTCACATAGATTATTCATATTTTATCCCATGGCTAAAATAAGAACCTAGCTTCTTATAAAATTCAGAAATTTCCATCAAGTATCTAAACAGATAGGTGTTCTCTCTTTTAGAGACTATAAGGAAATATAAGGAACAAGAAATTTCAGTTGGCAAGGTAAAGAGTGGCTTATTGCTAGTGTTTTCCTGCTCTTGGTGTAGGACTTGCCTGTTCCAAATAACAAACACACCAGCATTCTATAAAATGCCATCCAATTACCAGTCATTATATTCCTTGACTCAAAATTCATTCATGTATATTAATGCTCTCTAAGAAAGGAAGCCTGTACCTTTCTGGTTAAAATTATATATGAAACATGAAGGTTTTCTTTGTAGTATACCTATAAATCATCACTTGCTGAGAAATGTTGGTAACAAAATAATAATAACAATAGTAATAATAGTAATAGTAATAATTAATAATAGTAATAATAATAATAATAGTATAATAATAATAATAGTAATAATAATAATAGTAATAATTAATAATCCATTTCTATCACATATGCATACTCTACTCTAACCATATATTTCACAGAATTCTTTTTCCTATTCTTGCCCCTCTCTCTCTTATTGCTTTCCTTTCAATCCCTTTTCATAATTATTATTTTGATTATGCTCACCACAGTGTAGCTACCATACCTCATTCTGCAATGCTATTACAATGTCATTGACTATATCCTCTGTGCTGTAACTTCCATTCCAGTGATTTATTTACTCCATAATTGCAAGTTTTATCTCCCACTCCCCTTTACACTATTTTGTCCATCCCTCAACCACCCTCTCCTTGGCAACTACCAGTTTATTCTCCATATTTGTATGTCCATTTCCTCCTTTTCATAATTTTTATTACAAATACATGGCTAATATAGGAAACTACAAAACATAGATGGTCAACAGTTTTAGTATTAAAAATACCTAAGGTCATTATCCAAAATGATCTAAAATGTTGACTCATATACTTATATATTTTTATAGTGTATAATTATAAAGAGCACATCAAATGCATATTCCTTTGTAAATAATTACTCTTAATAATTTAGCAGACATCTCAACAAGTCTAAATTTGCTTCTTTATGATGGCCTACCTCATCTTATCAAATCCCCTTTTCTGAATATCTTCTCATTTCTAATCATATCTTTGAAATGTACCTTTAATTTTTCCTTTTATGTTAAATAATGGATGGATCCAAATACAACTTATATATACATATGTTCAACCTTTCTCTTTTTCTTAAGATTTATTTATTTATTTGAGAGAGAAAGAGAGAGCACAAGTGGGAGGGGCAAAGAGAGAGGGAGAAAGAATCTCAAGCAGACTCCTGCTGAGGACAGAGGCCAGCAAGGGGCCCCACACGGGACTCTGGCTCCACACAGGGCTCTATCTCATGATCCTCACATCACGACCTGAGCCGAAACCAAAAAGTTGTATGCTTAATTGACTGTGCCATCTATGCTCCCCATCTTTAGCCTATTTATACATAGTGATAACAGATATTTCCCTTGAAAAAGTTGTTTGTAGCCATTTTACTCACCTTCAAATAGCAATTTAGTTAAACTAAGCTTCAAATACTTGAAGACAAGCTCTCATGACCTTTATCTTTCATGACTCTCTGGGGTCATGTAGTTTTTACATGCTCCTAGTATATCATGATTAAATATTTTGTTTAAGTAAAGTCACCAATCTCTCAGTTTTGTGCTTGAATTGCCACTTATTAATCCTCAAACAGACCCATCAAAAGTGCAAAATCTCTATCCTAGCAAAGTAAGTAGAAGCCCTTTTTCAGAGTCTGCTGACACTCTGGGAATTAGAGTTTCACCAGTTTAAAGTACATCTTAATTCTCCAAGTCACTGGTTTCAGTCACAGTATTGGAAACTATCAGAGGATTAAGCCTATTCATTTTAAGTTATGATTCCTCTTAGATTCAACACTCTTACACGCATTGGCTGGTCACTATTCACTATTGCATGAATAATTAATGCCTGAAATTTTGCAGGTGCAAAGGAAGAGAATAATCAAAGAGTACATTCTGCTATAGTATTTGTGCACAATATGATTAAGGGTTTGAACATTCAAATCATGGCTAACTGTTTACAACACAGAAGACATTTTCTTGAATGTATATGGAGAAGACAGAAGAAGCCCAAATTTTACACAATGAACATGGTAAAGAAGCTCTCTACCAGGAAGATGTTACTCTTTGCTCCTAATTCCTCCACTTTACCTGCCTTATTCTCACATGATTTCTTTCCCTGTCACCCTAGCCTAACTTTTGATTTTTTATTTTCTATTTTTTTCTTCCTTTCCCCTGTCTCCTCTGTATGTGTTCTAACTTCTAAATTAGACCCTTGCAATATATTTTCCACAAAATCACTGATGGGCAAACAACATATCAATGTTCACTTCCCATATTTCTCAATTCTTCCTTATTTTCTACCTTTAGAATACTTCAGCATCTTCTCTACTGATTGAGCCAATGGATACAACAAATGACTCTGTGGTATCTGAATTTGTATTGATTGGACTTTCAAATTCATGGGAGATGCATCTTTTTCTCTTTTGGTTCTTCTCTGTGTTCTACATGGGAATTATCCTGGGAAACCTCTTCATTGTGTTCACGGTAATTATTGACTCTCATTTACACACCCCCATGTACTTCCTATTAGCCAACCTCTCTCTCCTTGATCTAGGTCTGTCCTCTACCACAGTGCCCAAAACAATCACTAATCTCTTCACTGACTGTAAAATAATTTCCTTTCCAAAATGTATGATACAGATATTTTTTATTCATGTCATGGGTGGAGGTGAGATGGTGCTGCTCATAGCCATGGCATATGACCGGTACACAGCAATCTGTAAGCCTCTCCACTATCTGACCATCATGAGCCCCAAAATGTGTGTTTCCTTTGTAGTGGCTCCCTGGATAGTGGGGATAATCCATGCTGTGTCTCAGTTTGTTTTTATCATAAACTTGCCCTTCTGTGGCCCTAATGAAGTAGATAGTTTTTACTGTGATTTTCCTCGGGTCATGAAACTTGCTTGTGTAGACACTTACAAGCTAGAGTTTGTAATCATCGCTAACAGTGGGTTTATATCCATGGCTACCTTCTTCTCTTTAATTATATCCTATATCTTCATTTTGGTCACTGTCTGGAAACGTTCTTCAGGGGACTTGTCCAAAGCATTTGTCACACTGTCAGCTCACATCACTGTAGTGATTTTGTTTTTTATGCCATGCATGTTTCTCTATGTGTGGCCTTCCCCTACAACATCATTGGATAAATACTTTTTCATTGTCGACTTTGCTATCACCCCCCTCTTGAATCCTGCCATCTATACATTAAGAAACAAAGACATGAGAGTGGCCATGAGAAGACTGGGCAAACATATTGTGGGTCCTCATGGGATCTCACAATGAATGGAGCAGATCCACATAAAACATGCTTCAGGCTCACCAAGAACACAGCAAGTCATGTGATTGACATCATTACAATGGTAAGAACTACTATTGTCATGATAGTTCAACAAAAGTCCCCCTGCAGAAATTGATTATTGAGTCAGAGGTGACTTTATTTTGCTAATGACAGAGAATAAATTGACATCACCTACTTACATTGAGAAGAAAGGTGAGAACAGAAAACTGAGCTAATTCATAGAAGTAAACTTACATTCAAATACCATTTTCTGTGACTTGCTAATTGTATTTACTCCCAATTATGAAGACATGCCTCAAATAAGTGATAAATATATCTCATGGTAACTTATGGATTTAATAGATAAAATGTGACCTTGAGTCAATCAAAATCAATAAATTCTACTTTTTAATTTCTATTTTAGTTTGAGTTTAACTTAGAACAAGAAACAAAATCAACTATTTGTTACTTAGATTAAGCATGCTGTTTTAGTTGTTTATATTTGATTGGCTGTAAATAGAGAAGGATAATTCTTTGCACTATAAATACTTCAAATAAACACAAACCACAGATTTCTTAAATTTTGTCTTACTCTCTACTATTCTAAAAATGAATATTTTCAAATATTCAATTATCCTAGTTTATTCTCAAAAAAAAAAAAAAGAACCCATAAAAATAATTGCTGTTTCAGGGCGCCTAGGTGGTTCTGTCTGTTAAACATCTGCCTTTGGCTCAAAGTCATGATCTCAGGGTCCTGAGACTGAGCCCCGTGTGGGACTCCCTGCTCAGCAGAGAGCCTGCTTTTCCTTCTCCCTTGCAACTGTCCCCAGCTTGTGCTCTCTCTCAAATAAATAAAATGTATTTATTTTAATAAATTAATAAATTCTTTCAAATAAATAAAATCTTTAAAAATTTAATTAATTGAAATTTAAAACTAATAGCTGTTTCACTTAAGAATAATCACCCTAGGATGTATGTTTAGAGATTCTGGTTTCTTTGAATATGGTTTGCTGATCTGACAAAATGTTCCCCCAAAAGTTTATGTATTTTAGATAAATAAAAAGCCAAAAGTGGTAAGGCATATTCAATTTGATTGAGCATTTCTATATTTGGAATAAGTGCTTTATTAAGGACACATGTTTTCATGTATTTGTTTATACTTCTCTGTAAATAAAATCTACACAATTAAGGAAAATAATGCCTATATTTTTTGTCCAGTGTATCTTCAGGAACCTTCTCAATAACATATCTGCTTACTCCATGTAAATTAATCATTAATTCTTCTTTTAATGCTTTGGTATTCATCTGGATGGGAAGTTCTTTACTTGATCACTGCTAACCACTCCCTCTTACAAATAATCCACTGGGCTTCTGAGACAGTACAGTCTCCCACTTTTCCTCCTACTCTTGGAGAATTCCTTCCCAATAACAGTTTGCTGGGGTTCTCTCATCTGCTTCACCACCGAACTCAGTGTTCCTCAGAATTGTATCTTTGGTCTTTTCTCACTCCATATTCTTTCCCTAGGGGACATCCATTCCCTTGGCTTTAATTACCATCTCAGCTAAGACCTTTTATTCTTAAGCCAGGGTATTATTTCTTGAGTTCCTACTTCATAAATCTAATTGCCTAATGACTTGATGCTTCAAGGGCATCTTCCACTCAGCAGATCTGAAACTAAACTAATTGTCTCATCCTCAAACCCATTCTTCTCTCAGGTCCCTAGTCACAGTAAGTGGCACCAATATTAACCCAGTCTCTCAATGCAAAATCTAGGAGTAATAATGGACTCCTCCATTTGCAATCCCCAATATTCAATAAATCAGCAAATCATATTAATTCCAACCTCTAAACACCTCCTAAATATGTCCTCTGTTTTCTTCCAAATGTCGCCATTCTTGTCTAAGTCTTCACATGTCATTTTTCAGATTGAGTATGAATCACTACGTCTTCTCTCTTCAAAGCTTATTTGCCTTTATTCCCTTTATCTACCTACAGAATGAGAGACTTTTTTAAGTATAAATTTAAGTACATGATTGTTCTCCTTAAGACCCCTCACATACTTGCCAATGCTCTTAAATTAAAATACAAACTCCTTTTTAAGATTTATCAGGTGATCCAAGACCTAGCCCTCATCCTCTTCTCCTGGATAGAGGACAATTCCAGAGGAAATTTTATTTTCTTTTGCTTCCCTAAAACTTCATTTTTCTCTGGGCACCAAGTGGCTCAGTCCCTTAAGCTTCAGAGTCTTGGTTTAGCTCAAGTCATGATCTCATGCTCATGAGATTGAACCCAGAGCTGAGTACTACATCAGGCCCTGTGCTCAGGACAGAGTCTGCTTGAGGTTCTACCCCTCTGTCTCTCTCTCTCTCTCTCTAAAATAAAATAAATTTTAAAAATCTTTTAAAAAAATAAACTTCATTCTCTCTCATCTTGAGGCTTTTCCCTGGCTAATCATTCTGTCTCAAACATCTGTCCTTCATGTTTTGCTTATTAATATCTATTCATTCTTCAAATCTCAGTTTCAACATCCTTTTATCAAGAAACACTTCCAAAATCCTGGGTCCAGAAGAACTCCTTCCATTGTATATATTATACTACTCCCTAATGCCACTTCTGGTAACATCAATAATAATAATTAATAAAATAATAATGAATTATAATAATTTCTTATTCGATGTAGGTCTTCTTCATTATAGTTTAAGTTCCATGTGAGGAAGGGGTTGGGTCCATCATAGTTACTGCTATAACATTCATGAGTAACAACTCTACAGAAAATGCTCAATAAATGTTTATCATTAAATAAATGAATAAAACCAACAAAGAGTAAAAACAAATAACATGAATAGTTTCTTGAATACTGTTTGGGCTTTCTTTATACATTCAGCCAAAGGTCATAGGATTACAGTAATTCCTTTTCTTTCTCCTTTTCTCAGTTAATTTTCTCTGTCTGTGTGTCCTGAATACTCTACAGTAAAATATACTAATGAGTACCTTTTGTAGACTTAAGCCAATTCAAAGCTTGGGCCAATCTCAGCTGTAGCAACCAACAAACTAGTGGTCTCCACCATTTCTAATACTTCTAGGTCTCATAAACTCTACATTAGCAATGCCTGCTTCTCTTGACCCAGCAGCCTTTTCTGTTACCAAGCAAACCCAAGATCCATTCCTTAGAGGATGGCTCTCAAATCACAGCTTGCTCTGTGTTGACCTGACCAACTCCTCAGGACTTTATTTCTACCTAGATGCTGCTCATTAATCTTAATCTGTTGTTCTGCCTGGTATCCAGGGTCTGACTTAGAACACTGATATATCAGGACAGGAACACACTGACATGATAGAATGATTTTATGGGGCACTGTGTTGCAGAAGAGCTTTTGGAGGGTTGGTAAGCAACAGGAGAAATTTTCCTCTTATCTCAGAGTAGTTCTGCTTCTTCTTGGCAAATAAATTGCTTTACCTCATCTGATATATACTATGATTCATGCAACTGACCATGCTTACTTATTTATTTTTTATCATCCCACAATATTCTCCAGTTTGTATCCTTATTTATACATTTTGCAACATCAATACTTTTTTATAATTTTTAAATTTTTTAATAAACATGCAATGTATTATTAGCCCCAAGGGTACAGGTCTGTGAATCACCAGGTTCAATGTCAATACTTTTTGAAAATTAATTTGAGACTATCATTCTGTAACTAGAGAATTAAGATTCTTACTTGTTTCTGACCTGAGAAAATAAAATACAGGTCTAAATAAATACAGTTCTAAACAAAGATAGATCCTTCATACTTTGGAGCCCCATGATAGCCTGGAGATCTTATTCTTTATATTTCCACATCAAAAATCGAGAAAGCCTTACTTTTACAGAGATACACTAGGCTTGTTTCAAAGCCTTATCATAAGTCCTTTGAATGAGTATCTCCTTCAGGTAAACATGCTCCTCTTAGAAACAACTCTAACTCCCTACATTTTCTTCTTTTGTTTTTATCTCTTTCCCTTGATCTCTTATGAACTTGATCTAATTACATACAAATTTTACTTGTATCCAGTCAACTCAGGAAAAATAAGGGTCAAAAGTACTCTAGAAGAACTTCATCCTCAACACTCCAAAATTTGGGACCACAGGTAAATATATACAGGTTAACATTGGCTATGACCGATAAGAGGAAAATGATCAATACATTCTCCCACTGTCAGTCTTAAGAATCATCTCTACAGGGCACCTGGGTGGCTCAGTTGGTTAAGAAACTGCCTTTGGCTCAGGTCATGATCCTAGAGTCCCAGGATTGAGGCCCACATTGGTTTCCCAGCTCTGTGAGGAGTCTGCTGCTCCCTCTGACCTTCTCCTCTCTCATGTTCTCTCTCACTGTCTCTATCTCAATAAACAAATAAAATCTTTAAAAAAAAAAGAATTATCTCTACATATCAGGGGTTTTATATCTATTTCTTCAAGTTTGGTACATGAGTGAAGGTATGTCTGTACACTCAGAATATGTTTTCACACCCTCGTTCCCTAGCTCAGTGCTTCTAAGCATTTCATCCCAAAGATCACGTAACCAATATAGGGATATTTTTACACAAACCAACATACTGCCTACAAGCATCCCTCTTCCCCTCTGTTTCATTACCAGGCAATTTCTCTTTCACTATTTCTTTCATGGGGAAGTCAATGTGACTCACAGAGTCCCCCAAGAGAAACTAATACTGGGCTCAATATTGGCCTTCTCTGTGACAACAGTTGATTACTCTCCTGTGTAGCTAATTATTTCCCATTTTGAAGAATCTTTTGTATAGCTTTGTCTTGAGGGAAGATTATGCACAGAAATTAAGCTCTCTGAATTTCTCTTCTCCTAAAAATGTACATCCTGTGGCTGAACAGACAGACAGGAAAGATGCTTTTTTATTATAAAATTGTACCTGTGCCATTCCTCCTCTGTGACCTGGTCAAGGCAGGCTTGCTCCTGCTCTTAAGTCCCCTGGCTCTGGGGGTGGCGGGACCACAGAAATGCAGATATGACTGAGGGTGATATAAATCTGAAAGTCTACCCCCTCGCAGATGCCCACCTCACCAAAAAGCTAATGGACCTTGTCAGCAGTCATGTAACTAAAAGCAGCTTTGGAAAGGAACCAATGAAGCCACCAAAACTCTCAACAGATATGTCTCTGCATTCATCAGGATGGCTGCAGACGCTGAGCCCCTGGGGATCATCCTGCAACTTCTGCTGCTGTCTGAGGATAAAAATGGGCCCTAGGTGATTGTGCTCTCCAAGCAGGCTCTGGGGTGGGCCAGCAGGGTTTCCGAGCCTATCAGTGCCTGCTCTGTCACCATCAAAGATGGCTCCCAGCTGAAGAACCAGATCCTGTCCGTTTAGCAGTCCATTTAAATGCATAATCTCAACCAGTTGCCTCTGCCCCACTCTTCACTGAGTCCTCCCCCTGGCGTTGTGTATCATATTGTCTGTATTTGCATTTAGTTTATCTAGCTACCTTCTCTTGTCATAGTCTAGTACTTAATCTGGGTTTTGTATTTTTGTATTATTTTTCTTCTGTTTTATAGGTTGTTATCCATATATTAATCCCCCAACCTACCCCAATCTCCCATTCTATATTTTCTGCTGTGCTATCCTCCCTTTTATAAAATGATCTAATGCTGAGAACAGCAGTAAACAAAGTGTTGACAGCTTTGAAAAACAAGGAAGAACCAGGACAGAGATCTGGTTCCAACGTGCAGGTGCTAACTTCCTGTTTTATGTAGGACACCATGGATGTAAATACCATTCACTTGGTATCCCTTGTGCCTGGAACACAAAATCATTCCATATATGTTTGCTCTCTGGGGGATTATGTATTATTTGGGGAGAAAGCATGTATTCTGTGAGGTTGTTAGGTGTTTGTCCAAGTGCCATTTGCCAATATAACCCAACTCTCTGATTTGGTAATGTGATGTTATTTTCTCTCTCCCCCCAAGTCCCAAACATGCCCCTGAGGGTAGCAGGGCAGCAGCATACCAAGAAGATATGCTACAGAATTCCAGAGCCTGCCTGGACAAGTTAGACATGAGGCAGCTGACCTAGGTCTTGAAGGAGTCCAGAGTGGCTAGAAAAAAGAGGGTTAGCTGATGCTGGAATGAAGTCTGGGCAAGTCATGGGGACCTGGCTGGAAGCTAGAGCAAAGACGCTGGAATCAAGGAAACATACTCTCTGGTAGATGGAGATGTCTCCAGTGGACAACTGGTATCAGCTCTGAGAGCCCTTACCTTGTTGCCTGCCATGATGTAGGTCAGATGTATGCATTCTTTATCACATCAGAAGGATAGTGCTAGTGTGTCATTCCTCTGAGCATCCTAATAAAGAAATATATTCATACTAAAAAAAGAAATTGCACCTGTCATGGTTGGTCCCTCTTTCTATTCCCCTCAATTCCTCTTTAGCCTCTACTCATTGGTAAAATATTTGTGTCAGAAGTTTTCTCTTATTGAAAATACTTTCATCCTTTTATTTTATGCCATCACTCTCTTGTCAAATTTCAATCATTGCATTGTATTGTCTTATCAAATCAATTCTACACACAAAACCTTTTGATATGTTTAATTTGTCTCCATAATGTGAAGATTTTCCAAGATTCATGTGCTTCTGATTTTAGTGCTCTCCAACTCATTTTAAACTTTTTCACTGTGCAAAACACACATCTGGCCTCAATTATTCCTGCCCTATTTGAGAACTAAATTCTGTCTTAAGCAAGAGGAAGGAAATTTCGATCCTCTACCTCCAGGATTCTGGTGTGGTTCCCTCTCCTTCAGTATTACTTTTCTCCACATTCGAAAGAAACAGCCAATGCCTAGTCTAAGAGGCTATTCTCAGAGTCAGGAATCTTCTGGCCCCATACCAGGGGATGGTACAGAGAAGAGAGAGCTACAAGTTCTGAGATGGAACTGTTCAAGGACTGACCAGATTGTGTGAAGAAACAGGAAAAGGGGGTTAGCAAGAGAAATTCCCACTGGCAAAAAAATATCTTTCAGGAAGTGAAGCCAATATTATTTTAAATGAGATTTTAAAAACTCAGGGATCAGGGCCCTTCTAATTAGGTTAGAGTGATCCTATCAAATATAAATAATTCTAGCTTTTTCATGACTCTATTAAGCAGGTATAGAAGAGCATTACTGAACAAGATGATTGCTCAGAAGTTAGGCTGACTTCTAGTTCTGGCCCTGTGAATGTAACGCTGTGAACACACTGGCTAGCTGTTTACCCTCACAGGGTTGGTTCTCCACCGGCAGAATAAAGTAACTGAACAAGATTCTCTCAAAGTTCTTGCCCACTTCTATACAAACTTATAATTCTGATCATCTTATTTGTTTAATATGTATCTATATTTCCTTTTTAAAGATGGGTCTCCCAGACTGTGAATGACTGAAAAACGTTACATCTCCAAGAGGAAGGAGAGCAAACTCTGTGGAGACTTGGCTTCTGATGAACTCCTGAGAGCTTCACAAAGTCACCAGGGTCTTCTGAAAAGGTAGAGAAACAAGTGCATGGTCTTTTTCTCCTAACAAGCTCTCTCAGGTCATCAGGATTTCCTCATCAATGATACACGGTAATCTGAAATGTTTGTAACAGGAAGAGGAAAATGTCTTCATTCAGCTAAATACCCACTTTTTATGTATATATAACTGGATTATCACCAGGAAGTACAAGTTTGTGGAGAAGGTACTATTAAATCAATTTTTCTATGTATTTGTGAGGGCTACTGTTTTGTTTCTTCTATGAACAAAGCAGTACCTATTTTTTAGGAAATCCATTCATCACATTTCCTGGGCTTTTTCTATATGCCAGCCACTATTTTAGGCAGGTGATATAGTGTTTGACAAAGCAGAAAGGGTCCTATATCATAAATTTCAATTTTATATTTATAAAAAGCTATGAAATCCTCCCTATTTGTCTTTTAGGATTTTCTTCTCCCTTTTCATATCTCTTCTTTTATTCTCCTAGTCTCTTTCTAATCTATCTTCATTCTTCCTCTTTCTTCTCTGCTTGTTCCTTACAGATGCTACTGATTCTGACTCCACCACATTGATTGTACTCACAGTTCCATGTTTTGTATTGTGACTATCTCATTTTAGAATAATTTAGATCATTAATAGATTAAATTATTTTATAAGTAGAAGCTTAGAGTCTTTAAACTAATAGGTTCATGTAAGATATTGCTGCTTTAAAAAGTTAATTATCACTCAAACTCCAAGACACACATTTCAGCAGTACTAACAGTAATAAAAATTTCCCAAATATCACAAATTAATTCAGAGACTTTAATTTATTTTGTAATATGAAACACCCACTTTCATGATGAGAGTCCTAAAGTATTAGGTTTATATGTTTCATCTCATCTTAACAGGATAAAACATGTTGTCTTAAGAAGTCAACATAATTCTTCATCTGCAACTTTATTAAAGGCACTGAATTGAATGGTGAGTTTATGAAATCACCAAACACCTTTTGCTTAGCAGCATAGAGGGTATTGCCATGAAATTTTCCAGGGATGATGTCATTAATTCTATAATTCTTCCCAGATTAATTTCTCTTCCCCAAATTCTTTGCCCCTATGTCTCTGTAACTTGGATGATTTAGATATGTGTAAAAAGTCCAGTGAAAGTAGTATGAATGAATTGAAAATGGTAAAACAGGGGTGCCTACATGGCCCAGTGGTTAAGCCTTTGCCTTCGGCTCTGGTCATGATCTCAGGGTCCTGGGATTGAGCCCCACATCTCTGCTCAGTGGGGAGCCTGCTTCCTCCTCTCTCTCTGCCTCTCTGACTACTTGCACTCTCTGCCAAATAAATAAATAAAATCTCTAAAAAAGAAAATGGTAAAACATAGAGGGGGATTACTGTCTATGATGGTGATATAGTAAGATCCTGAACTCACTTCCTCCTAAAGAATAACCAAGGGCTGACTGAATACCTTCTGTATAACTAAAGATTGAAGGGTAAGAGAGAATAGCCAAGGGAAGAGACAAATACACAGTAAGAAAGGAAACTTCTACCATTGATTTTGTAAAGTGCAGTAAAGAGGAATCATACTGAGGGAGTGGAAGTGCATTTATCTGCCCTGGGGCATAGTAAAACAGCCACAGTTTAAAAGAGCAACTAGTGGGGCACCTCGGTGGCTCAGTGGGTTAAAGCCTCTGCTGTAGGCTCAGGTCATGATCTCAGGGTCCTGGGATCTAGCCCCACATGGGGTTCTCTGCTCAGTGGGGAGCCTGCTTCCCTCTCATTCTCTGCCTGCCTCTCTGCCTACTTGTGATCTCTCTCTGTCAAATAAATGAATAAAATCTTAAAAAATTACATTTTAAAAGAGCAACTAGTACACAATAGAGCCAACATCAGAACTTCATCAAGTGGCAAAAGAGCTGCTGGAACTATCTCTAGATTGGAGGAGCTAGCAAGTGCCATAGTTTACACTATCCCTTCACCTTGAGAGTGCAGAACAAAGCAGGGTCTGGATGCCACAGCCAGCCTTCTGTCTCAGAGTGTACTGGACCCCTATCCTACTCTAGCCCTAGCCATTCCACCAAAGCAACCCCAAGGTGGTACACACCAGGACAGCCCTGCTCACCACAGCTCCAGCAGCTGCACCAAGGTGACAGAGGTGCAAACCTCTGAATATTCTTTGCCCAGACCACTGCAACTTTAGATGGCTGGCTAGGGGACCCCCAGTGAATAGCTCTCAGGGACCTCCCAGCTATGCCTACTTTAGCTCCAAACCCCTCACAGGGGCACCCCTCTGAGCTGAGCACCCCAGGGCACCCAGCTTATACCCACTTCAGCTTCAGCTCTCTTGCCAGGGCACCCTCAGTGTAGGGACCCTCTGGACACTCTAGCTAATGTCTACTTTGACTTCAGCTATTCTGCCAGAGTACCCTCTGCACAGAGAGAGCAGGGACCACACTGGCCCACATCTAACTTCAGTTTCAGCTGTCTTTTATGCAAAGAACCCCAAGACCACCCCAGCCCACACCCACTTCTCCTACTGCTATCCTTCCAGGGTGCCCCTCATAGTGACCTAGGACACCCTGACCTATACCCTGTCTCAATTCCAGCCACCCTACCAGGGCACCCTCTGAGCAGAGTATTGGAACGCCATGGCTTACACCCATTTCACCTTCAGCTATCCTGCTAAGGTGCCCTCTTTTTGTATAGTCTCAGAAACCCCTAGCTTGCATTCACTTAAGCTTTAGTTGTTGAGCCAAGACACCTGCTACAAGGAGACACCAGGGACCTGCTCCTGCACCCTGCTTCACCTCTAGCCACCAAACCAAGATACCCTCCACACTGGGCACTCCAGGATACCCCAGCCTGAACCCACTTCAGCTTCAGATGTCCTATCAGAATGCCCTGTACATAAAGAGCCCCAGGACCTCAAGCTTGCATCCATGTTACTTTCAACCATCCTGACAGAGTACCCTCTGCACATTGAGCCTTGGGACTCTCCTGATCTGCACTCACTTAAGAGGCAGCAGTCCTTTCAGTGTTCTCCCTTCACAGAGAACCTCAAGACTGCCCCAGCTGAAGCCCACTTTAGCTCCAGTCATCTGACCAAGGCAGCTCCAGCATAAAGTGATCTGTGATCCCCCAGTCCATGCCAGCCATAGCTTGAAGTAACCCATGACCTTCAGCCTACAAAAGTCACCAAGCACACACAGACTACACAGGAGACAAATAAACATAAGACAATTTCTGCAAGTTTAGAATTAGCTGCTCCTCCTAATTCAAAGAAACAAACACAAAGTTAAGTGACATGAGGAGATAGAGATAGATGCTCTAAAAGAAAGAATAAGACAAAACCTCAAAAAGAACCCAATGAAATGGGAGCATCTGGGTGGCTCAGTCAGTTAAGTGTCTGCCTTCAGCTCAAGTCATGATCCCAGGGTCCTGGGATAGTCCCAAGTGGGGATCCCTGTTCAGTGGGAAATCTGCTCCTCCCACTCCCTCTGCCCTTCCCAATGCCTGGGCATTCTCTCTCTCTCTCTCTCTCTCTCTCTCTCACTGTCAAATAAATAAATAAAATCTTCTAACAACAACAACAAAAAAAAGAACTCAATGAAATGGAGGTAAGCAATATACCTAATAAAGACTTTATAGTAATGATCGTAAAGATGTTCACTGGGCTGGAGAGAAGAGTGGAACAACTCAATGAGACCTTCAATAGAGAAATAGAATATATACTTTAAAAGAAAACAGTTCAAGAATACAATAACTGAAATAAACAATATACAAAAAGAAATCAGCAGTAGATTAGTGGATGCAAAACACCCAAGCTGAACAGCAAAAAGATATACAAATTTTTAAAAATAAAGATAATTTAAAAAATAAGGACAGTTTAAAGGCTCTCATAGGCAACATTAAGCAAACAAACATTCACATTATAGGTGTCCAAAAAGGAAATGAGACAGAGAAAAGAGCAGAAAACATATTTAAAGAGCTAATAGGTGAAAACTTCCCTAACCTAAGGAAGGAAACAGACATCCAAGTTCATAAAGCACAGATAGTACCAAACAATACGAACCCAAAAGGGTCCAGACCATGACACATATTTAAAATTTCAGAGGAAAGTCCAAGATGCTGAAGGAGTAGGAGACCTTAATTTCATTTGGTACCAGGAATTCAGCTAGATAGCTATTAAACCATTCTGAATGCCTGCGAACTCAACCTGCGAACTTATTCTTTTATTGAATAAAAGAATAGCTGCAACTCTAGGAACAGAAAAGTGACCACTTTCTGAAAGACAGGAAGTGTGGAGAAGTGAATCTGAAGTGATATATGGGAAGACAGACCACAGAGAGAAGGAGCCTCCATCAGACGGCTACCACCAAGTGATAGAGAAGAGGAACACAAAATCAGAACTTTTAGAAGTCTGCTCAGTAAGGGGTGTCACTCTGGTGGCTAAGCAGGGGGTGGAACACTTGCTGGGACAGTGTGGTCTCAGAATCCTTGGGATCACAGAAAAACTGGGGATGCTTGAGTATTGCAGATCTCCCAGGTTATCAGAGTGGGGAAGCCAGCTGCAAAGAGTGAGCCCAGAAGTGGGCTCTCACCTCAGGGTTGCCATAAACCATGATCTGCAGCAGAGTCAGGCCACTGTTCTTCAAGCAGGGGCCCAATAAACAGCAGAACAGGGGAAACCCCCATCCTTCCCCAGGACAAGCACCATGGGAGCATGCCACAGAAGTCTGCAAGGTTTGGAGACTCAAAACAGGATCGTATGCCTGAGACAGAAATGCTCAGTCACAGACCAGGTGAGCATAGGGTGCGGTCAGAGACCAGGAAGACAGGAGTGACTGACTGCTTTTCTCTGAGTGCTCACTGAGGAGTGGGACCCCAAGCTCTCAGCTCCAGGGCAAGAGATGGCAAGGCTACCATTTGCATTCTTATCCTCTAAAGCTGCATGGAAAGCCATCAGGGAACAAAAGCTACAGTGAGCAAATCAGAGCACATTACTGAGCCTGGTCCGTGGAAAAAGTGGTGTAACTCCACCTTGGGCAAAGACATTGAGAATGCAACAGGCCCCTCCCCCAGAAGATCAGCAAGAATATCCAGCCAAGATATCCAGCCAAGCAATGAGAATTGCAAAACTCCAGTGCTAGGGGAATACAACACACAGAATTCATGGCTTTTTTCTCATGATTGCTTACTCTTTCAACTTTCATTTTTTAATTTTCTTTTTTTTTAATTTTTCTTCTTTCATTTTCAACCAACTTATCAATTCCTTTTTTAAAATCTTTTTTAATTTTCATTTTTAGTGTCATATTCTCTTTTCATTGTATTTAACCTTATTTGTGTATGTGTGTGTGTGTGTGTGTGTGTGTGTGTGTGTGCGCGCACACACGCGCATAAGTTTTCTTTCATTAAAAATTTAGGATGCAGTTTCTTCTAACAGACCAAAATACACCCAAAATCTAGTGTATGGCTCTGTTCTATTCACTTACCTGATCATATTCTCTTCCCCCCAAATAAAAAAGCAAGACCCATAAATATGCTGTCCACAAGGGACTCACTGTAGACCCAAAGACACCTCCAGATTTACAGTGCAGGGGTGGAATACCATTTCTCATGCTAGTGAACATCAAAAGAAAGCTGGAATGGCAAACCTTATACAGACAAGTTAGATTTTTTTCCTTTTTTAAATTTTTAATTTTTTTACTATGTCCAGTTAGCCACTGTATAGCACATAATTAGTTTTTGATGTAGCGTTCAATGATTCATTAGTTAAGTATAACACCAAGTGCTCATGATAGCATATGCTCTTGTTTATTTGACAGAGAGATGGAGGAGAGCACAAGCAGGCAGAGGAGCAGACAGAGGAAGAGGGAGAAGCAGGCTCCCTGCCGAGCAGAGACTCCAAAGCGGGGCTTGATCTCAGGACCATGGGATCATGATATGAGGGAAGGCAGACTCTCAACCATATGACCACCCAGGCATCCTGACAAATTGGATTTTAAGCCAAACATTGTAATAAGAAATGACACTGTATCACAATTAAATGGTCTATCCAAGAAGACGATCTAACAATTATAAATATTTATGCTCCTAACATGGGAGCAGCCATTTACATAAGCCAATTAATAACAAAATCAAAGAAACACATCAACAATAATACAGTAATAGTAATAGCAGAGGACTTTAACAGTTCCCCTCACTGAAATGGAGAGATTATCTAAGCAAAAGATCACCAAGGGAATAAGGGCTTTGAATGACACACTGGACCAGATGGACTTCACAGATATATTCAGAACATTCCATCCCAAAGCAACAGAATACACATTCTTCTCTAGGACACATGTAACATTCTCCAGAATAGATCACATCCTGGGTCACAAATCAGATCTCAATCAGTATCAAAAGACTGGGATCATTCCCTGCATATTTTCAGACCACACTACTTTGAAACTGGAACTCAATCACAAGAGGAAATTGGAAAGAACTCAAATAAATGGAGGCTAAAGAGCTTCATACTAAAGAAGGAATGGGTCAACCAGGAAATTAAAGAAGAGTTTTTTAAAAATTCATGGAAACAAATGAAAAGGAAAACACAACTGTTCAAAATCTTTGGGATGCAGCAAAGGCAGCCCTAAGTTGGAAGTATATAGCACTACAAGACTTTCTCAAGAAACAAGAAAGGTATCAAATACACAGCCGAACCCTACACCTAAAGGAGCTGGAGAAAGAACAGCAAATAAAGCCTAAACCCACAGAAGAAGAGAAATAATAAAGATTAGAGCAGAAATCAATGAAATAGAAACAGAAAAATGAAACTAGAAGGTGGTTCTTTGAAAGAATTAATAAGATTGATAAACCTCTTGACCAGACTTATCAAAGAGGAAAGAGACAGGACCCAAATAAATAAAATTATGAATGAAAGAAGAGAGATCATGACCAAAACGAAGGAAATAAAGACAATTTTAAGAACATATTATAGTCAACTATATGCCAACAAATTAGGCAATCTGGAAGAAATGGATGCATTCCTAGAGATGTATAAACTATAAAAACTGAACCAAGAAGAAATAGAAAACTGAACAGACCCATAACCACCAAGGAAATTAAAGCAGTAATCAAAAATCTCCCAACAAACAAGCCCAGGACCAGATGGCTTCCGAGGGAAATTCTACCAAACATTTAAAGAATACTACCTATTCTACTGAAGCTGTTCCAAAAAATTGAAATGGAAGGACCAAAAAATTGAAATGGAAGTAAAACTTCCAAATGCCTTCTAGGAGGCCAGAATTACCTTGATCCCAAAACCAAAGAGACAAAGACCCTACAGACCGATATCCCTGATGAAAATGGATGCCAAAATTCTCACCAAAATACGAGCCAATAGGATCCAACAGTAAGTTAAAAGGATTATTCACCATAACCAGGTGGGATTTATTCCTGGGCTGCAAGTTTGGTTCAACATTCACACATCAATCATGTGATAGGTCACATTAACAAAAAAGACAAGAACCATATGATCCACTCAATTGATGAAGAAAAAGCATCTGATGAAATACAGCATTCTTTCTTGATTAAAATTCTCTGCAGTGTAGGGATAGAGGATGCAAATCTTAATATCATAAAAGCCATATATGAAAATCCCATAGCAAATATCACTCTAAATAGGGAAAACCTAAGAGCTTTTCCCTTAACATCAGGAACATGACAGGGATGCCCACTCTCACCCCTATTGCTCAACATAGCACTAGAAGTACTAGTCTCAGCAATGAGACAACAAAAAGAAATAAAAGGCATTCAAATTAGCAAAGAAGTCAAACTCTCTCTCTCTTCGCAGATGACATGATAATTTATATGGATAACCTGAAAGAGTCCACTGCCAAATTACTAGAACTCATATAGCAATTCAGCAATGTGGCAGGGTATAAAATCAATGCACAGAAATCAGCTGCATTTCTATACACTAACAATTTAACTAAAGAAAGAGAAATTAAGGAATCTATTCCATTACAATAGCACCAAAAACCATAAGATACCTAGGAATAAATCTAACCAAAGAAGTAAAGGATCTGTACTCTAGAAACAACAGAACATTTATGAAAGAAACTAAGACAAAAAGAAATGAAAAAGCATTCCATGCTCATGGATTGGAAGAATAAATATTGTTAAAATGCCTATGCTTCCCAGAGCAATCTACATATTCAATGCAATCCCTATTAAAATACTGTCAACATTTTTCACAGAACTGGAACATACACTCCTAAAATTTGTATGGGACCAGAAAAGACCTTGAACCGCAAGGGAAATGTTGAAAATGAAAATCAAAACTGGGGGCATCAAAACGCCTAACTTCAAGCTATATTACAAATCTCTGATCATCAAGACAGCATGGTACTTGCACAAAAGCAGACATGTAGATCTATGGGACAGAACAGAGAGCCCAGAAACGAACCCTCAACTCTATGGTCAACTAAGCTTTGACAGAGCAGGAAAGAATATCCAATGGAAAAAAGATAATCTCTGCAATGAATGGTGTTGGGGAAATTGGACAGCCACATGCAAAAGAATGAAACTGGACCATTCTCTTATACCATATACAAAGAAAAACTCAAGATGGATGGAAGACCTCAATGTGAGACAGGAATCCATCGACATCCTAGAGGAGACACAGAGAGTAACTTCTTTGACCTTGAAAAGGCAACCTACAGAATGGGAGAAGATACTTGCAAAAAGACATTGCAAAATTTTCAATATTTTCATAACAGATAAAGGGCTGGTATCCAATATCTACAAAGAACTTCTCAAACTCAACACATAAACAAACAAATAATCCAGTTACTAAATAGGCAGAAGACATGAACAGACACTTCTCCAAAGAAGACAATGTCTAGTTTCAAATGGCCAACAAACATGAAAAAAAATGCTCCATATTACTTGTCACCAGGGAAATACAAATCAAAACCACAATGAGATACCACCTTACACCAGTGAAAATAGCTAAAATTAACAAGACAGGGAACAATAAACATTAGTGAAGATGTGGAGAAAGGGGAATGCTCTTGTACTGTTGGTGGGAATGCAAGCTGGTACCACCACTCTGGAAAACAATATGGAGCTTCCTCAAGAAGTTAAAAATAGAGCTACCCTACAACCTGGCAATTGCACTACTGGGTATTTACCCCAAAGATACAGATGTAGTGAAAAGGGGCACCTGCTCCCCAATGTTCATAGTAGCAATGTCCACAACAGCCAAACTGTGGAAGGAGACAAGATGTCCTTCATCAGATGCATTGATAAAGATGTGGTTCATATATATAATGGAATATTACTCAGCCAACAGAAAGGATGAATACCCACCATTTACAATGACATGGGTAGAACTGGAGGGGATTATGCTAAGTGAAATAAGTCAAGGAGAAAAATACAATTATCATATGATTTCACTCATATGTGGAATATAAGGAATATTGCAGAGTATCATAGGGGAAGGAAGGGAAAACTGAATGGGTAGAAATCAAGGAGTCAAATGATGAGACACTCTTGACTCTGGGAAACAGAGAGTTGTGGAAAGGAAAGTGGGTGGCAGGAGGGGTAACTGGGTGATGGGCATTAAGGAGGGCACATAATGTGATAAGCACTGGGTGTATATGCAACTAATGAATCATTGAACACTACATCAAAAACTAATGATGTATTATATGGTGGCTAACTGAATTTAAATTTTAAAAAAAGAAAGGAACAGAGAACTAAAAAAAAACAGAAAACAATTAAAATGATAAGAAGTACATAGCTATCAATAATAACTTTAGAAAAAATAATTACTTTAAATGTAAATTGTTTAATGCTCTAAGCAGAAGACATAGGCAGAATGGATTAAGAAAAATAAGACCAAGCTATACTCTGCCTACAAAAGACTTGTATCAGACACAGACACATACTAAAAGGGAGCAGATGGGGGAAAAAAACCCATGCAAATTCAAGGAGGAAAAGCCAGGTAGCAATAATTATATCAGACAAAACAGAATTTAAAACAAGGACTGTAATTAGAGACAAATAAGAACAATACATAACAATAAAGGGACCAACCCAACAAGCAAACCTAACAATTCTAAGTATCTATGCTCCCGAAATCAGATCTATAAATACAGAGAACAGACAGATAGTTACCAATGGGGAGTAAAGGGGTGAAAGAGAGGATAGGAAAAATAGGTGAAGGGGAGTGGGAAACACAGGCTTACAGTTATAAAATGAATAAGTCATGGGACTTAATGCACAGCAGAGAGAATATAGTCAATGATATTGTAATAGTTCTGTATGGTGATAGATGGTAGCTACACTTCTGATGAGCAGAGCATAACCTACAGAGAATGAGTCACTATGGTGTATACTTGAAACTAATGTAACACTGTGTGTCAAGTATGCTCAATTTTTAAAAAATTATGAATATCTATGCTCTCACATTGGAGTACCTAAATCTATAAAGCAAATATTAAGAGACATAAAAGAAGAAATTTGCAGTAATACAATAATAGTAGAGGACATTAACATCCCATTTACATCAATGGATAGATCACACAGGCATAAAATCAATAATGAAACAGTGTCTTGGAATGACACATTAGGACAAATAGACTTAACAGATACATACAACACATTCTACCCAAGGGGCATTTTGGTAGCTCAGTCAATTAAGCATCCGACTTGATTCTGGCCCAGGTCATGATCTCAGGGCCCTGAGATCAAGCCCCAAGTAGGGCTTTATGCTCAGCATGGGGTCAATTTGATATTCTCTCACTGTCCTTCTCCCTCTGGCACTCACACACATGCACTCTCTCTTTCTTCTCTAAAATAATAAATAAAATATTTTTAAAAAGCATTCTATCAGAAAACAACTTAATATTCATTTATTTCAAGTGTACATGAAACACTCCTCAAGATAGATCACATGTTATGCCACAAAAAGAACTCAATGAATTAATAAGATTTAAGTCATATCATGCATCTTTTCCAAACACAATGATATGAAATTAGAAAGAAATCACAAGGAAAAAAAAAACCCACAAACACATGGGGGCTAAACCACATGCTAAACAATAAAAGGGCCAATGAGGGAATTTAAAAAGGAATCTAAAAATATGTGAAGACAAATGAAAATGAAAAACACAACAGTCCAAAATCTTTGGGATGTAGAAAAATAAGTTCTTTTTTTTAAGATTTTATTTATTTATTTGACAGAGAGTGAGAGATCACAAGGAGGCAGAGAGGCAGGCAGAGAGAAGGGGGGGAGGCAGGCTCCCTGCTGAGCAGACAGCCCGACACAGGGCTTGATCCCAGGACCCTGAGATCATGACCTGAGCCAAAGGCAGAGGCTTAACCCAGTGAGCCACCCAGGTGCCCTTAGAAAAAGAAGTTCTAGGAGGGAAACTTATAGCAATACATGCCTCCTTCAAGAAATAAAAAGAAGCTCCAAAAAACATCTAAACTGATACCTAAAGTAACTAGATGAAGAACAAATCCCAGGTGAATAGAAATAAAATGATAAAAATCAGAGCAGATACAAATAACATACAGATTTAAAAAATAGAAAAGATCAATGAAACCAAGAACTGCTTCTTTGAAAAGACAAACAAAATTGATAATCCTTTATTTAGACTCATCAAGAAAAAAAGAACGGTCTCAAATAAATCAGAAACAAAAGGAAAGAAGTAGCAACCAACATCACAGCTATACAAAGAATTACGAGAAAATACTACAAAAATTTATATGCCAACAAATTGGACAACCTAGAAGAAATGGACAAGTTCCTAGGAACATACAATCATCTAAACCTGAATGACAAGAGAAGAAAAGAAAAAGAAAGAAAAGCAAGAAAGTGAGAAAGCTGAATGAGGAAGAAATAGGAAATCTGCACAGACCAATTACTAGTAATGAAGTTGAATCAGTTGTCAAAAAACTCCCAATAAAAGCCCACAACTAGATGGATTCACAAGTGAATTCTACAAAATATTTAAAGAAGCATTAATACCTATTCTCCTCAATCTATCTCAAGATAGAAGATGAAGGAAAGCTTCCAAATACATTCTACAAGGCCAGCATTATCATGATACCAAAACCACAGATATTACTAAAAAAGAAAGCTGCAGGCCAATATCCTTGATAAACATAGATGCAAAGATCCTCAGGGTTGGGGGCGGCGGGGACAGGGCAATTGGGTGATAGGCATTAAAGAGTGCACTTGATGTAACAAGCATTATGTGTTATATGTAACTGATGAATCACTAAATTCTACCCCTGAATCTAATAATGCAGTATATGTTAATTAAATTGATTTTAAATAAAAGTTTTAAAAACATATTAGCAAACTACACACAATATATCAAAAGGATCATTCACCATGATCAAGTGGGATTTATTCCAGAGATGCAAGGATGGTTCAATATTCACAAATCAATAAACAAGATGCACCACATTAACAAAACAAAGGCTAAAAATCATACGATCATCTCAATAGCTGCAGAAAAAACATTTGACAAAATATAATAAAAACTCTAAATGATATGGGTTTAGAGAAAACATTCCTCAACATAATGAAGGCTCTATATGAAAATCCACAGCTAACATCAGAGTCAGTGATGAAAGCTTCCCTCCAAGATCAGGAAAAAAACAATGATATCCACTCTCACCCTTTCATCCAACATAGTACTATGTCATATCATGCATAAGTCCTACCAACCATAATTAGTCAAGAAAAAGAATTAAAAGGTATCCATATCGCTAAGGAAGAAGTTAAACTGTCAGTATTTGCAGTATTTGCAGATGACAAGATATCACACATAAAACATCCACTATATACTCCACCAAAAAAAGTTCTAGGACTAATAAATGAATTCAGAAAAGTTGCAGGGTACAAAATAATGAATTCAGAAAAGTTGCAGGGTACAAAATTAATATACAGAAGTCTGTTGCATTTCTATACACTAATAACAAAGTAACAGAAGGAGAAATTAACAATTTTATTTATGATCTTACCAAAAAGAATGCCTAGAAATTAACCTAACCAAAGACTTATACAATACAATACAAAACTATTTAAAAAAAAAACACTGATGAAAGAGATAGAAGACAACACAAACAAATCAAAAACTATTCCATGCTCAGGGATTGGAAGAATTAATAATGTTAAAATGTTCATACTACACAAGTAATTTACAGATTCAGTGCAATCCCTATCAGAATGCCAACAACATTCTTCACAGAATTGGAACAAATTATCCTAAAATTTATATGGAACCACAAAGGACCCTGAATAGAGCCAAAGCAAACTTGAGAAAGAAAAACAAAGTTGGAGGTGTGCCTGGATGGTTCAATCATAAGCATTTGCCTTCGGCTCAGGTCATGATCTCAGGGTCCTGGGATTGAGCCCCAAGTCAGCTCTCTGCTCAGTGGGGAACCTGCTTCTCCCTCTCCCTCTCCCCTTTCCCCTGCTCATGCTTCCACCATCTATCTCTCTCAAATAAATAAATAAATAAATAAATAAATAAATACACACACACAAAAGCTGGAGGTATCACCATCCTACATCTCAAGATATATAACAAAATTCAAGTAATCAAAACAGTGTGGTACTGCCACAAAATCAGACACATAGATCAGTGCAACAGAATAGAGAGCCCAGAAATAATCTCATAGTTCTGTGATCAATTTGTGACAAAGGAAGCAAGAATATATAATGGGGAAAAGACAACTTAAGAAAACTGGACAGCTACATACAAAAGAATGAAACTGGACCACTTTCTTGCATACACAAAATAAATTCAAAATGGATTAAAAACCTAAGCATTAAGACCCAATAAACTCCTCAAAGAAAAGACAAGCAGTAATTTATTTCTCATTGGTCATAGCAACATTTTTCTAGATATGTCTCCTCAGACAAGGGAAACAAAAGCAAAAACAAACTATGGGAACTACACTATAACAAAAAGCTTTTGCACAGTGAAGGAAATCATCAATAAAACAAAAGGCAACATACTAAATCAGGAGAATATATTTCCAAATGATATATCAGATAAGGGGTTAATATCCAAAACATATAAAGAATTTCTGCAACTCAACATCAAAATAAATAAATACATAAATAAATAAACAAACAAGTAATTTGATTTTAAAAATGGGCAGAATATCTGGATATGTTTCCAAAGAAGACATACAAAAGGCCAACAAACACATGCAGATATGCTCAACATCACTCATCAGGGAAATGCAAATCAAAATCAAAATCACATGTATCAGAATGGCTAGGATTAAAAGACAAGAAATAATAAGTGTGGCAAGGATGTGGAGAACAAAGAACCCACATGCACTGTTGGTAAGAATGTAAATCTGGTACAGCCACTGTGGAAATCAGTATGGAGGTTCCTCAAAAAATAAAAAATACTTGGGGCACCTGGGTGGCTCAGTTGGTTAAAGCCTCTGCCTTCAGCTCAGGTCATGATCTCAGGTCATGATCTCTGGGATCGAGCCCCCCATCAAGCTCTCTGCTCGGTGGGAAGCCTGCTTCCCCCTCTCTCTGTCTCTGCTTGCCTCTCTGCCTACTCGTGATCTCTGTCTGTCAAATAAATAAATAAAATCTTTTAAAAAAATAAAAAATAGAAATACCACATAATCCAGTATTTCCACTACTGGGTATTTACCCAAAGGGGAAAAAAAGACTAACTTGAAAAGATATGTTTACCACAGCATTATTTACAATAGCCAAGATACGGAAGCAACCCAAGTTTCCATCTGTAGCTGAATGGATGAAGAAATGTGAGTGTGTCTGTGTGTGTCTGTGTGTGTATTTAAAGAAGTGTGAGATTTGGAGATAAGTAGATAGATAAAATGAAATAGTACCCAGCCTTATAAATGGATGAGATCTTGCCATTTATGACATCATGGATAGATCTAGATTATTATGTTAAGTGAAATAAGTCAGAAAAAGGCAAATACCATATGATTTCACTTGTATGTAGAATCTAAAACAAAACAAACAAAAAGCAGAAATAGTCTACAAATAAACAGAACAAACTGATGGTTGTGGAGTGAGAAATGGGCAAAAATTGATAAAGGGGAACAAAAGATTCAGGTTTGCAAATGATTAATTTGTAAAAGGTATGTCAGAGAGAATATAGTCAATGACTATAACAGCTTTGTAACAACTTTGTATCATGACTAATAGTAGCTACACTTGTAGCTATATATTAGGCTATATATATATACCTCTATATATATATACCTCTATATATATATACCTCTATATATATACCTCTATACATAGCCTAATATATAGAGGTATCAAACTACTAAGTTGTACACCTGAAACTAATTTTGTGTCAACTATGCTTCAATTAAAAAAATTTTTTTAAGTGTAAGAGAAATAAATGACCCATAATATCTGTAACAAAAGATTACAATTGAGGCAAACTATACATCTCTAAATACCTGAGAGGAAAAATAAGGAGAGATTTCCTTTGGAAAATGAAGGTATTCAAAACCATCCATTTCAAAAAGCCATATGCATGTACAGGACAGAACACATGCTCACAAAATATCTGAAAAGACCTGAAATTTTCACCCCTGGCTGATTTCCAGGATGGTGCAAGCAGGAAGTGCACATTAATGTAGATTTTTTCTTTAGATTTTTATTTATTTATTTATTTGACAGAGATCACAAGTAGGCAGAGAGGCAGGCAGAGAGAGAGGAAGGGAAGCAGGCTTCCATTCTGCTGAGCAGAGAGCCCAATGTGGGGCTTGATCCCAGAACCCTGGGATCATGACCTGAGCCAAAGGCAGAGGCTTTAACCCACTGAGCACCCCTAATGTATATTTTATGTTCAATTAGCCAACATATAGTACCTTATTCGTTTCTGATGTAGTGTTCAGCGATTCATTAGTTGCATATAACACCAGGTGTTCATCACAACACATGCCCTACTTAATATCCATCATTCTAATATCCCATTGCCCCTCAGCCCCCTCCCTTCTAAAACCCTCAATTTGTTTCTTGGAGTCCAGAGTTCCTTGTGAATTGTTTCCCTCTCTGATTTTCTTTTCCCCATTCAGTTTTCCCTCCCTTCCTCTATGGTTCTCCATGTTATTCCTTGTGTTCCACATATGAGTAAAACCATATGATAATTGTCTTACTCTGCTTAACTTACTTCACTTAGCATAATCCCCTCCAGTTCCATCCATGTCAATGCAAATGGTGGGTATTTATCCTTTCTGATGGCTGAGTAATATTCCATTGTATATGTATGCCACATCCTCTTTACCCATTCATCTACTAAAGAGCATCTTGGTTCCTTCCACAGTTTCGCTACCAAGGATATTGCTGCTATGAACATTTAGGTTTTGTGGGTTTTTTTAAAGATTTTATTTACATATTTGAGTGAAAGGAGAGAGGAAGAGAGAGAGCATGAGTAGGGGGAGGGACAGAGGGAGAGGCAGGCTCCCCGCTTAGCAAGGAGCTCAACGCAGGGCTCAATTCCAAGACCCTAGGATCATGATATGAACAGAAGGTGGAAGCTTAACTGACTGAGCCACCTAGGTGTCTGCATTAATGCAGATTTTTATGTAGCCTACGAGTTTAGGAGTGTCCCAGCAGACAACCAACCGCCAAACACCTGAAGTGTCTTTTTAGTTTTGTTTTCAGTTTTTATCCTGTTTTTTCTTAGTTTTCCATATATGTGTTTGGTCATATCTCTGGCTCCAACTGCCACTGTGATGGTACAAAGATCAATGGAAATGCTGAAATGCAATGAGTACTTGTAGTCAGCAAAATTGAGAGTGAGAAATCAAGTGTCAAAGGCCCAAGTTTTTCAAGAACTAAGTTATAAGGAAAAGAAAAAGGTTGGAGGGACATCTACATTCAAGAGATTTGAAAGACATTTCAAATTTTAAAAATGGGCAACACAAACTATAGTGTCTTGAGATGCATAGCTAGGACTAAAGCTATGAAAAAAATGCAAGGAAGTCCTCACTATAAGAGTCATGGTTACTTTTGAGGGGGAAGGGAGTTGTAATTTGGATGAGTCACAGAGAAGATTTCTGGGATGGGATAACTGATACAGTTTTATATCTTGTCTTGGGTAATAATTACTTTTTAAATTTTGATTAAGCTATAAATTTGTTTTATGTATTTTTGTATTTTTATTTCACAGTAAAAATAAAATTAAAGTCAAAGCATGGTAACAGTGGCAGCAAAAAACCTCGAACCTATAATTACCCTTGCCTAGTGACCTACATTAAATTACCATTTATTGAGGATATTCACATCAGTGTATATGTATTTTTAATACTGAAACACAACGAGCAGGAGAAATTGTGCTCCTTCACCTGAGGGCATAAAGCAACTCTACCATCAGGGAGTCAGAACAACTCAGAAAGTTTTTGTCTGCTGCATAATTCTCCCCTGTGCAAAGAGTTATACAAAATACTGCCATCATAAAAGCAGTTAATTACCAGAACTAATTGTGTTTGGGTAGTGACCAAGTCACTCGGTATTGCCAGCCAGAAATCAGTCTGTCATGGGAACTGTCTCCTTAGAAACATGTTGGTTTTCCCAGAGTAACTACAGGGAGAAGTGGTTAATGAGTCACCTGGGGGGTCACATCTCTTTCTGTAAATTACCATTTCCCTCCTCTACTTAAAAAAAGGGTAAAAAAATGGCCATGAAGTCAAAAGAACACTCTTGAATAACAAGGAGAGCAAATAATAAAAATAACGGGAAGGGAAAAATTTTATCAACAATTGCAGCATTGCAATGTCCCTCAGCCTTTGAATAACTTCTTCTAACAGCATAAACTAAGGAGGTTCTGGCAGATCAATTTCACTCAATGTATTCTATCTTTGGGTCTATGTTTGTAGTCAACCAAATAAAGCAAACCGTTATAGTCACTCCAAGCCATCCAAATTAATATACTGAATACAAAAATCATTGTTTAGTATAGTAATATTAATTGTAGTCCAATTCAATGTTATACTTCTTCCCTTCTAGTACCAACACCTTTAGGACCCACTTCCAATATATATGTTCAGATTTCTGTTGATATAAATATATAAAATCTTAGTTCTTTGGTGTGTATTGTATCTTGTCATGAATTCTACTTTGTCCCTGACTCACTGGAGCTTTCTCAGACTTCAGCCTGCTTATAGAACTAGAAATAATGTGAAGAGGTAGGGGCAGGCACTGAGGATTATCAGTAATCCTATGGCAACCAACTCAGGAAAGATCATTTTATTTTTCAGATAGCACAGACAAATCTCTTCAGAAAGAGGAAAAAAGATGCTTCCACCAGAAAGGATAATCAAGAAAACTTAGGAAGTCAAGGTTTATAGTTTTATTGGAATCTACCAATATTCCCCATCTTTATTTTCAATGTTTTACCCCTTCGCATCCAATCCCATAACATTAAGAGACAGTATGAGACCGTAAATTTGATTTACCTTCTAACTCAGCAATTCATATATTAGGATATTTTTTACCTCCTTAAAAGCCATGACCTTGCAGCTACAATAGATAAAAGTTTCTTTTAGGGCAATCATAGAGGATTTCTGGTCCCTTATTTGGACCTGAGATAAGAATTTAAAGTCTCAAACTCATCTATTTCTTTCCCAAAGATCTCCAGTGCACCTATAAACAACCGATCAAACCCATCATACTCCCTATTTTTACTAAATTAGTCTATGACAACAATTTTGTGATCATCCAAACCCTTGAATCTATGGACACTCAACTGCAAGTGTCTACAGGTGATAATTGTTGTAACTGTTTTACTACTACATGGTGAGGACTATCAGTATCCCTTTTATTGCTTTATTATGATATATCTCCCTTAATGACAAAGTGGTCCCTTAGTACCTTTAAATCCAATCTAATCAGTGGGGAAGGAGTTAAGATGGCAGAGTAGTAAGGGGACCTTGGCCTTTCCTTGTCCCTTGAACACAGCTAAATCAACATCAAATCATTTTAAACCACTAGGAAACCAACCTGAGGATTAAGAAAACAATCTGTACAACTGGAGGTAGAGAAGGTGACAGATGCATGGTTCTGAGATGTGACTTGAGAGAGAGTAAAGCCATGGTGCTGCAGAGGGCTAAGATCTGACTAAAGCCTGGGACATAGACAAAGGCATTGCTCACTTTTCTGTGAGGGCCTCTTGAATAGTGGTGGTCAGGATTCCCTTCCCCAGGAAGAGAGGGCAGGATGACTCAATCTTTTACCTCACCCCTCACAACCCACCCACCTCCCATCCCTCACCCCCCTCAAAGCAGCACCTAGGACTTCAAAGAGAAACACAGCCCCTCCAGGGGTAGCTAGAGTAGCTTCCATCAAATCCCATCCCCCATGTCTGGCAGGAGCATCTTTTTTTTTAAGATGTTATTTATTTATTTTAAAGATAGAGATAGAAAGAGAGTAGGGGGAGTTGCAGAGGGAGAGAGACAAGCAGACTCCATGCTGAGTGCAAAGCCTGACTCAAGACTGGATCTTATGATCCTGAGATCATGACCTGACCCAAAATCTAGATTTGAATGCTCAAATAACTGACCCACCTAAGTGCCCCAGGGCATCTTTACTAGGAAAGGTCTGTGAGCCAGTGCAATGGGCCTCTCCCTCAGAAGAACAACACTGCCCTCCACATGCATCAGGGCAACTGATCACAGAATGGTCAAAAGCATCAGTTTTAGTTCTGGTGGAAACAGGACATGGTTTTGGCAGGTTGGGGAGGTTTTTATTTCGTTTTTATTTATTTTTCCCCCAGTATCAGGCTTACAGTTTTTTTTGTTCATTTGTTGGCTTGTTTCCTTTTCTCCTTTCTTTGGAATCTGGCTTACACTTTTTGGTTTGCTTGCTTTCTTGTTCCTTTTCCTTTTCTCTTTTCTTAGATCAGCGTTTTTTTTTTTTCTTTTTTAATTAGGCTTATCTTTACAAACACGTCAAAGCACAGCCAGTTAAAGGTCCAAACACTCACCACTGAAAGCAAGGAGGAACTCTGCAGACCTGTGGGAAAGAGTAGCCAAAACACAACAGTAGACTGCACACAGCTTACACCAGAAACACTTTCTGAAGTGCTAAGCCCTAGATGGTGTATGACTCCTTCTTAATATACTATTACTTTCAGGAAGAGAAACATAACAGGCTTTCATAGCATACAAAAGGCAGAAACCTAGACATAATGACAAAATAGAGGAATTCTCTCCAAGAGAAAGATCAAGAAGAAATCACAGCCAGGGATTTATTCAAAACAGATAAAAGCAATATATATGAATATAAACTTAAAACAACAGTCATAAGAATACTAGCTGGGGTTGAAAGAACCATAGAAGATACCAGAGAAACCCTGGCTACAGAAAACTAGTTAGGCTGGAATAAAGAATGCTAGAACTGAGATGCAAAATAAACTGTATGTGATCAGAGCAAGGATGGAAGAATTAGAGGAATGAAGAGGTGATATAGAAGATAAAGTTACAGAAAATAATGAAGCTGAAAAGAAGGAAAGAAACTTTTAGATGACAAATATAGGCCTAGGGAACTCAGGGATTCCACAAAGTACAATAATATCCATATATAGGAGTCCCAGACAAAGAAGAGCAGGGGAAAGGAGGCAGAAGGTCTCTTTGATCAAATTAGAGTTGAGAACTTTCCTAATATGGGGAAGAAAAACTCATTCAACTCCTAGAGGCACAGAGAACTTCCCTCAAAATCAAAAAACAAGTCAACACCAAGACATATCATAGTGAAACTTGCAAAATACAAAGATAAAGAGAGGACTCTGAAAGCAGCTAGGAACAAAAGGTCCTTAACCTACAAGAGTAGACATATAAGGTTAGCAGCAGACCTATGCACAGAAATCTGGCAAGCCAGAAGAAAGTGGCATGATATAGTCAATGTGCTGAAAGGGAAAAATAAGAATACTATATGCAGCAAGGCTATATTTTAGAAGAGAGGAGAGATAAAGAGTTTCCAAGATAAGCAAAAACTAAGGGAATTTGTGAACACTAAATCAGCTCTGCAAGAAATACTAAGGGTGACCCTTTGAGCATGAAAGCAAGACCAAAAGGAACGATTAGAAAGGAAAAAGGACAAACTATAGGAACAGTAACTTTACAGGTAATATATTGGCACTAAATTCATATCTATCAATAATTATTCTGAATATAAATGGAATAAATGCTCTAATCAAAAGACACAGGGTATCAGAATGGATAAAAAACCAAGACCCATCAATATGTTTCTTACAAAAGACTTATATTTGACCCAAACACATCTCCAGATTGAAAGTGAGGCTGTGAAAAATCATTTGTCATGCCAATGGACATCAAAAGAAAGCTGGGGTAGCCATACTTATGTCAAACAAACTAGATTTTAAACCAAATACTGTAGTAAGAGGCAAAGAAGGATACTATATCATAATAAAGAGGTCTATCCAACAAGAAGATCTGACAATTGTAACTACTTATGCCCCCAAGTTAGGAGCAAATATATAAATCAACTAATAACAAACTTAAAGAAACTCATTGATAATAATACAATAATAGTAAAGGACTTTAACACCCCCCTCACAGCAATGGACAGATCATCTAAGCAGAGGATCACCAAGGAAACAAGGGCTCTGAGTGACAGAGCCCTTCTGACAGATGGACTTCACAGATATTCAGAACATTTCATCCTAAAGCACAAAGAATACACATTCTTCTTGAATGCACATTGAACGTGCTCCAGAATAGATCACATACTGGGTTACAAATCAGGTCTCAACCAGTCCAAAAATACTAAGATCATACAGTGCATATTTTCAGACCATAATGCTATGAAATTTGAAGTCAATCACAAGAAAATATTTGAAAAGACCATAAATACATGGAGGTTAAAGAGCAGCCTACTAAAGAATGAACAGATCCACCAGGAAATTAAAGAATTAAAAAAATTACATGGAATCAAGTTAAAATGAAAACATGACAGTCCAAAACCTTTGGGATTCAGCAAGGGTGGTCCTAAGAGGGAATTATATATCAATACATGCCCTCCTCAGGAAGCAATGAAAATCTCAATTACACCATCTAACTTGAGACCCAAAGGAGCTGGAAAAAGAATAGCAAAGCCTAAAACCAGCAGAAGAAGGGAAATAATTAAGAACAGATCAGAAATAAATGACATAGAAATAAAAAAATAGAACAGATTAATGAAACTAGGAGTTGGTTCTCTGAAAGAATTAAAAGAATTAATTAAAACCTACCCAGATTTCTCAAAAGAGAAAGGGACCAATAGATAAAATCACAAATGAAAGAGATCATGACAACACTGTAGAAATACAAACAATAATAAGAGACTATTATAAGCAATTATATGCCAACAAAATGGGGGATCTGGAAGAAAAGGATAGATTCCTAGAAACATATAGACTAAAAAACTAAAACAGGATAAAAAAGAAAATTTGAACAGACTCTTAACCTGCAAAGAAATTGAATCAGTAACCAAAGATCTCCAAGCAAACAAGAGTCCAGAGCCAGATGGCTTCCCAGGGGAATTCCACCAAATATTTAAAGAAGAATTAATACCTATTATTCTGAAGCTTCTAGAAATGGAAGTAAAACTTCCAAACTCATTCTATGAGGCCAGGATTACCTTGATTCCAAAACCAGACAAAGACCCCACTAAAAAGGTGAATTACAGACTGATATCCCTGATGAACATGGATGCCAAATCTCTCGCCAAGATACTAGCCAATAGGATCCAACAATCCATTAAAAGGATCATACACCATAATCAAGTGGGATTTATTCCAGGGCTTCAGGGGTGGTTCAATATCCTCAAAACAATCAATGTGATATACCATGTTAATAAAAGAGAGGATAAGAACCATATAATCCTCTCAATAGGTGCAGAAAAAGCATTTGACAAAATACAACATCCTTTCTTAATAAAAAGGCTCCACCATGTAGGGACAGAGGGAACATATCTCAATATCATAAAAAAACAAATTAAAAAAAACTCACAGCAATTATCATACTCAATGGGGAAAAACTGACAGCTTTTTCCCTTAAGGTCAGGAACATTACAATGATATCCACTCTCACCATTGTTGTTCAACATAGCATTGGAAGTCCTAGCCTCACCAATCCAGACAACAAAAAGAAATAAAAGGCATCCAAATTGGCAAGGAAGAACTCAAACTTTCACACTTCACAGACATGATACACTATATAGAAAACCTGAAAGATGGCACCTAAAAAATATAAGAACTGATTCATGAATTCAGCAAAGGTTCAGGATATAAAATCAATGTAGAGAAATCTGTTGCATTTCCATGCACCAATAATAAAGCACCAGAAAGAGAAATCAATAAATTGATCCCATTTACAACTGTACCAAAAACTGTAAGATACCTACCAATAAATCTAACCAAAGAGGTAAAACATCTGTACTCTGATAGGTACACCTATGAAAGAAATTGAGGGAAAAACAAAGAAATGGAAAAACATTCCTCATGAATTGGAAGAACAAATATTGTTAAATGTCTATACTACCCAAAGCAATCTACACATTCAATATAATCTCAATAAAAATAACACCAGCATTTTTCACAGAGCTAGAATAATCATAAAATCATAAAAAAACATAAAATAAAGAATCATAAAATCAAAAAATAAAGATCCCAAATAACAAAATTAATGTTGAGAAAGAAAAGCAAAATGGGAGGCACCACAATCCCAGACTTCAAGCTCTATTACAAAGCTATAATCATTCAGACAGTATACTACTGGCACAAAAACAGACACATAGATGAATGGAACAGAACAGAGAACCCAGAAATGGATCCACAGCTATATGGTCAATTAATCTTCAACAAAGGAAAGAATATCCAATAGAAAAAAGACAATCTCTTCAACAAACTGTGTTGGGAAAATTAGTGACATGCAAAAGAATGAAACTGGACCACTCTCTTACTCCATACACAAAAACAAATTCAAAATGGATGAAAGACCTAAATGTAAGACAGAAAACCATCAAAATCCTAGAATAGAATACAGGAAGAAACCTCTTTGACCTTGGCCACAGCAACTTATTGCTAGACACATCTCCAAAGCCAAGGGAAACAAAGCAAAAATGAGCTACTGGGACTTCATCAAGATAAAAAGCTCTGGCACAGTGAAGGAAACAATCCACAAAACTAAAAGGCAACTTTTGGGGGTACCTGGGTGGCTCAGTTGGTTAATGGTCTGCCTTTGGTTCAGGTAGTGATCCCAGGGGCCTGGGATCAAGTCCCACATTGGGCTCCTTGTTCAGGAGAGAGTCTGCTTCTCCCTCTGCCAGCTGCTCCCCCTGCTTGTGATCTCTCTCTCTGTCAAATAAATAAACAAAATTCCAAGCTTTGGAATGGGAGAAGATATTTGCAAATGACATATCAAATAACAGTTACTATCCAGAATCTATAAAAAAAACTCATCAAAATCAATACCCCCCCAAAATAATCCAGTTATGATATGGGCAGAAGACATGAACAGGCATTTCTACAAAGAAAACATTAAAAATGACTAATAGACACATGAAAATTGCTCAACATCACTCATCCTGAGGGAAATACAAATCAAAATCATGAAATACCTCATACCTATCAGAATGGTTAAAATTAACAACTCAGAAAACAAAAGGTGTTGGCAAGAATGTGGCCAGATGAACATGGGGAAGGAAAGGAAAAATAAGATGAAAACAGAGAGGGAGGCAATCCATAAGAAACTCTATTGTTAAGGGAACAAACAGAGGGTTGCTGAAGGGGAGGTGAATTGGCGGATTGGCAAATCGGGTGATGGGTATTAAAGAGGGCACTTGTTAGGATGAGCACTACGTGTTATCTTGTGATGAATCATTAAATTCTACTCCTGAAACCAACATTACACTATATGTTAACTAACTTGCAATTTAAATAAAACCAAAATAAATAAATGAATGAATCTAATCTGATCAGAAAACTAATTTCCAAGTAATATAAAACTGAATCGGATTAAGGAGTCAATCCCATTTACAATTACAACCAAAACCATAAGATACCTAGGAATAAACCTAACCAAAGAGGCAAAGAATCTATACTCAGAGAACTATAAAGTACTCATGAAAGAAATTGAGGAAGACACAAAGAAATGGAAAAATGTTCCATGCTCATGGATTGGAAGAATAAATATTGTGAAAATGTCTATGCTACCTAAAGCTATCTGCACATTTAATGCAATGTCTATCAAAATCCCATCCAATTTTTTCAAAGAAATAGAACAAATAATCCTAAAATTTATATGGAACCATAAAAGACCTCAAATAGCCAAAGGAATATTGAAAAAGAAAGCCAAAGTTGGTGGCATCACAATTCCAGACTTCAAGCTCTATTACAAAGATGTCATCATCAAGACAGTATGGTACTGGCACAAAAATAGACACATAGATCAATGGAACAGAATAGAGAGCCCAGAAATAGACCCTCAACTCTACGGTCAACTAATTTTCGACAAAGCAGGAAAGAACATCCAATGGAAAAAAGACAGCCTCTTCAACAAATGGCGTTGGGAAAATTGGACAGCCACATGCAGAAAAATGAAATTGGACCATTACCTTACACCACACACGAAAATAGACTCAAAATGGATGAAGGACCTCAACGTGAGAAAAGAATCCATCAAAATCCTTGAGGAGAACACAGGCAGCAACCTCTTCGACCTCAGCCGCAGCAACTTCTTCCTAGGAAAAACGCCAAAGGCAAGGGAAGCAAGGGAAAAAATGAACTATTGGGACTTCATCAAGATCAAAAGCTTTTGCACAGCAAAGGAAACAGTCAACAAAACCAAAAGACAACTGACAGAATGGGAGAAGATATTTGCAAACGACATATCAGATAAAGGGCTAGTATCCAAAATCTACAAAGAGCTTAGCAAACTCAACACCCGAAGAACAAATAATCCAATCAAGAAATGGGCAGAGGACATGAACAGACATTTCTGCAAAGAAGACATCCAGATGGCCAACAGACGCATGAAAAAGTGCTCCACATCACTGGGCATCAGGAAAATACAAATCAAAACCATAATGAGATACCACCTCACATCAGTCAGAATGGCTAAAATGAACAAGTCAGGAAATGACAGATGCTGGCGAGGATGTGGAGAAAGGGGAACCCTCCTACACTGTTGGTGGAAATGCAAGCTGGTGCAACCACTCTAGAAAACAGCATGGAGGTTCCTTTAAAAATTGAAAATAGAGCTACCTTATGACCCAGCAATTGCACTACTGGGTATTTATCCTAAAGTTACAAACATAGTGATCCGAAGGGGCACATGTACCCGAATGTTTATAGCAGCAATAGCCAAGTTATGGAAAGAACCTAGATGTCCATCAACAGATGAATGGATAAAGAAGAGGTGGTATATATATACAATGGAATACTATGCAGCCATCAAAAGAAATGAAATCTTACCATTTGTGACGACATGGATGGAACTAGAGTGTATTATGCTTAGCTAAATAAGTCAACTGGAGAAAGACAACTATCACATGATCTCCCTGATATGAGGAAGTGGAGATGCAATGGGGGTGGGAGTTAAGGGGGCAGGAAAAGAAAATTGAAACAAGATGGGATTGGGAGGGAGACAAACCAAAAGAGACTCTTAATGTCATAAAACAAACTGAGGGGGGGGGAGAGGGTTTGGGAGAGGGTGGTGGGGTTGCATTATATGTTTAAATTAAAAAGCTTAAAAAGAAAAAAAAACTGAATCACCTGGGTTGCTCAGTAGGTTAAGCATCCGATTCTTGATTTTGGCTCAGGTAATGATCTTAGGGTCTGAGCCCTAGAGACTGAGCCCTGTCTCGGGCTCCACACTCAGTAGGGAGTCTGCTTGATAGTCTTTCTCTCCCTCTTCCTCTGCCCCCCACTTGCTCTCTCTCTCTAAAATAAAATACATCTTTAAAAAAATCTAATTTTGAGAACTCATTCCCTATTTTTTGTAATGTAATTAACATATAAATTATATTAGTTTCAGGTATACAATCTTATGATTCAATATTTGTATATGTTGCAAAATGACCCCAATAAGTCTAGTAAACTTTCATCACCACACATAGTTCCTTTTTTTTCTTGTGATGAGTATTTTTAAGATCTACTCTTTTAGTATCTTTTAAAACCACAATACAGTTTTAGCAACTATAGTCACTATGCTGTACATTTCTGTTCTTGAGACATTTTAAAACTGGAAACTTGGTAGCACCTGGGTGGCTCAGTCATTAAGTCTCTGCCTTTGGCTCAGGTCATGATCCCAGGGTCCCAGGATTGAGTCCCGCATCAGGCTTCCTGCTCAGCAGGGAGTCTGTTTCTCTCTCTCCCCACACCTCTGCTCATGCTTTTGCTTGTTCCCTATCTCTCAAATAAATAAATAAAATCTTTAAAACTGGAAAATTGTCCCTTTGATCACCTTCACCCATTTTGCCTATACTTTACCCCCAAACCCCTGCCTCTGGAAACTGTCAATTTATTCTCTTTATTTACAACTTTATTTTTTAGATTCCACATATGCATGAGGTCATAACTATTTATCTTTCTCTGACTTATTTTACTTTACATAATGTCCTCAAGGGCCATCCATGTTTTCACAAATGGCAAGATTTCCTTCTCTTCGTGGTTGAATAATATTCCATTGTATATATATGTCACATGTTCTTTATCCATTTATCCTTTGATAAATATTTAGGTTGCTTCTATGTCTTAGCTATTATGAATAATGCTGCAGCAGACATGGGGGTACATACATCTTTTTGACTTAGTATTTTCATTTCCTTTATATATATCCAGAAGTAGAAATGCTAGATCACATGACAGTTCTAGTTTTAATTTTTTGAGGAAACTCTGTACTGCTTCCCATAGTGGCTGCACCAATTTACATTCCCACCAACAATGCATAAAGGTTCCCTTTTCTCCACATTCTTACCAACCCTTGTTATGTCATACTTTTTATGATAGCCATTCTAACAGGTGTGAGATTATATCCCATTGTGGTTTTGATTTGTATTTCACTCATGATACATGATGCTAGGCAGCTTTTCATGTGCCTGATGGCCATCTATGTGTCTTTCTAGAAAAATATATATTCAAACCCTCTGCCCATTTTTAATCTGATTTTTTTGCTACTATGTTCTGAGCACTTTACATATTTTGGATATTAACTCTTTGTTAGATATATTGTAACTGTCCCTCAGAACAACTTAAAATATAACCTGTGAGAAATTATACTAGTTACCAAGCATGCTTAGATATAGCTTTAAGAAAAACATGTACTGGGGCACCTGGGTGTCTCAGTGGGTTAAGCCTCTGCCTTCAGCTCAGGTCATGGTCTCAGGGTCCTGGGATCGAGCCCTGCATTGGGCTCTCTGCTCGGCAGGGAGCCTGCCTCTCCCTCTCTCTGTGCCTCCCTCTCTGCCTACTTGTGATTTCTGTCAAATAAATAAATAAAATCTTTAAAAGAAAAGAAAAGAAAAGAAAAACATGTACTGGCAATAGGCCTCTGGGGGAGAGGATGATATATGTCCTTGAAGCCTAGCAGCTGGGAACGCCCACTCAGGGCAGAACACCATCTGCTTTATTTTTCCATTATCTCCCCTTCCCCAGAGAGCATCAGCAGTTAATCAGACAATCCTTTCATTTGAGCTTGCTCACTATAGGTCATGTATTACATAACCGACACATTTTGCCTTTCTTCTTACGTATCTACAAGACTCATGGTCAATGTGCAATCAATTCCAGCTTCTTTGTTGGTTGTTACTCACTTTCTAAATGCAAGCTGGTGCAACCACTCTGGAAAACACCATGGAGGTTCCTCAAAAAATTGAAAATAGAGCTACCTTATGACCCAGCAATTGCACTACTGGGTATTTACCCTAAAGATACAAACGTAGTGATCCAAAGGGGCACGTGTACCCGAATGTTTATAGCAGCAATGTCCACAATAGCCAAGTTATGGAAAGAACCTAGATGTCCATCAACAGATGAATGGATAAAGAAGAGGTGGTATATATATACAATGGAATACTATGCAGCCATCAAAAGAAATGAAATCTTACCATTTGCGACGACATGGATGGAACTAGAGCGTATTATGCTTAGCGAAATAAGTCAACTGGAGAAAGACAACTATCACATGATCTCCCTGATATGAGGAAGTGGAGATGCAATGGGGGTGGGGGTTAAGGTGGTAGGAAAAGAAAAAATGAAACAAGATGGGATCGGGAGGGAGACAAACCAAAAGAGACTCTTAATGTCATAAAACAAACTGAGGGGGGTGGGGGGGAGAGGGGTTGGGAGAGGGTGCTGGGGTTACATTATATGTTTAAATAAAGCTTAAATAAAAAAAACGAGACTGAAGAGTTGTTCGGGGCAACCATCTTTTCTACTGTAGCCCCCTGCTCCCTTTCTCTTTCAGCTGACTTGTTTGTGCCTCATTCTTCAACCGTCATCAGGAGGCGGCATATACAACTTGAAAATATTCTTTCCCATTCTGTAGGTTACCTTTCCATTTTGTTGATATTTTCTTTTGCTGTTAAGAGTCTTTTTGGTTTGAGCATCTAGGTGGCTCAATTGGTTAAGTTCCAGCCTTCAGCTCAGGTCACGATCTCTGGGTCCTGGGATTGAGCCCTGCATCAGGCTTCCTGCTCAGTAGGGAGTCTGCTCCTCTCTCTCTCTCTCTCTGCCCCTCCCCATTGCTTATTCTCTTAAATAAATAAAATCTTTATTTTAAAAAAATCTTTTTGTTTCATATAGTCCCAACTGACTTAATTTTGCTTTGTTGCTTGGGCTTATGCTATCATGTCCAGAAAATTGCTATGAAGACTAATATCAAGGAACATCTTCCCTGTTTCTACTACTAGTTTTACCGTTTCAGCCTTATATTTGAATCTTTAATCCACCTTGAGTTAATTTCTGTATATTTTATAAAATAGGAGTCCAATATCATCTTTCTGCATGAGATTCTTCAATTTTCCATGTGTCAAAGAGACTGTAACAGTTTGCTTTATTTGGTTTACTTCAAACTTGGACCCAAAATTAGCAAACAAAGAATGAAGCTGACCTGCCAGAACATCCTTAGTTTACTAAAGAAGATATTCAAAGGAGGGAGACTGCAATGCTGCTCACTTGTTTTCAACCATGTTCCCCGTGAAAATCCAGAGAACAATCCCTTCATCAAGGGTATAAAAAGTAAAATCATGAATGAGATTCTAGCATCCTGGAAAAGGCCTACAATTATTATTTGCAGTAAGCCAAGAATGACAGCATTATCCTCAAACTTGGCTCCCTGAATTCAATAGGAATGATGGGATAACTGGGGTATCAGTGGCCAAGTGGCAGCACTTAATGGTCAGACATAAAATGGGTGTCATATCATAATAAGCAACAGAACCAAAGCAATAATAAAATAGTTTGACCTGACAACACCTTTGGCATTAGATAACTAATCATGGTGTTTCTAGAACAAAAAACAAAAACAAAAAAAAACTGGGTATCTTATTAAAAATCTTCTATTTTATATGAACAGAAAATCTCTATGTCTGGTGAAAAAAAAAAAAAGATCTGACAAGTAAGAGCAATAGAGATTCACATTGCTCAAGAATTTCCAGACTTGAGTGAGTTAACAAGTAGAGCTCTTTGAGTAAAAATAAGACTGGGTCTCCTTGAAGAGGGACCTTAGTACAGGGCAAAAACAATGTACACAGCAAATACTTCTCATAGATTTTCCTAAAGCTAGCATCATTTACCAGAGTGATTGTAAATCATGGAAGGAGAATTAATCAGACTTTTGGGCAACTTCTGGGTGCTACTGGAATTATCTAATTCTAGATTCTACAGGAAACTCTAATTCCTGAAGACTCAAAATACTACTGTGGTCCACCAGCTGAAGGAAGGTCTAATGGAGAGATTAGGTGAAGGGAGTTTTGCCTGGTTCTGTCTCACAGTGGACCCTGCAGGTCCCAACCCATTCAGGTTATTTCATGAGTTCTTAAATTCATAGCTGTAATAGACATACACAGCAAATGGAAAAATCTTTGCATTGGTTCTCTAATACATGGACTACTATGAGTATTATATGAGGTATTATAGTATCAGTAGCCCAGTATAAGCCAATGGAACTATCTCTTCATATCAAAAAAAAAAAAAAGCTATGAAACAATACCAAATTTCTGGAGCAATTTCAAAGATCAGTGACACCACTGTGGACTTCAAAGATGTAAGATTGGTGATTCCTACCATATCCTTATTAAAATCACCTCTTAGCCTGTGCAAAAGTCAAGTGGATCTTAGGGAAACACAACTGACCAAGTGGTCATTTAAGTGCAACTTCTGTTCTAGATGCATTTAATTGCTCTGATAACTGGTAGGCAGTTTTTAATCTAAAAAATAGTTTATTTTCTCTGTATCTATTAACAAGGATCATCATAAGCAGTTTGCTTTCAACAGCCAGAGCCAAAAATAAACCTTCACTGTCCTATCCTAGAGTATACCAGCATTCCAAATCATATGTTACAATCTTATCTGCAAGGAACTTCATTGCTTCTCCATTCCAAAGAACATCAAGATGTTTCATTGCTATTGTTAATGTGTCAATTAGACCTGCTGAGCAAAAAGGAACAACCACTGGAGATAGCTTGGTAAAATATATATGTATATTGCAGAATGGAAAATAAATCTCAAAAATATTCATGGGGCTGTCACATCAGTAAAATTTCTAGATGTATAGTGGTCTAAGGATGACCAAGATATCTTATACAAAGTGGGAAAGTTGTTGAATCTTTTACTACTGTATCTACCACTAATAAAAAGACATAATTCTCTGTGCCACTTAATATTTTGGAGGTAACATGTGCCTCATTTTGGCATAGTATTCCAACCTAATAATAACTCAAAATAGATCCAGTTTTGAATAAGGCATAGAACCAGAGAATACTCTACAGCAGTTTCAGATGGTCTTGAAAGCTTCCCTGACACTTTGTCCCTCTGATTAGGCAAATACTATAAAGACTCCAAAAAAATATAGGAACACTGAATGATGCCTTGGGAAGTTCAATGTGGGTGAATCACAACCTCAGACCTTTAGACTTTGGGACCACCATATGCTATCTTCTAAAGATACTAAATCCACTTTTGAGAAAGAACTTTTCTCTTGCTTCTAGGCCCTAAGAGAGATTAAACATTTGAATATGTGTCACCAAGACGCCATGCAATCTGAGATTTCCAACATGAAGTTGGCATTGCAACCCACAAAGTATAAAGCTGGATGAGCATAGCAGCACTCCATAATCATATGGATGTGGTACATAGGATCATCAGATCTTAAAGACATAACTTTCATGAGGAAGTCATATAAATGCCCATGGCCCATATTCATGCTACATTACCTTCTCTCTCCACCCACACCTAGAACCTCATAAGGAGTTACCTCTGATGCAGTCAATTGAAAAAGAAAAAATTAGGGCTTTTTTAATAAACAGTTTTTCATGATTTGCTAGTACTACTGGCATTTACTACAGGATAAATTCTTTGTTTTATTGAAACACCCCTTACATCTAACATTTTCATCAAAATGTCTAACATTTCTGGACCTCAAACACAAATACCAGTTGCTCTGGTTGTCATCATCACAACTAAAAACATCTGCCACCAAATTTAAGAAAGATTGTGCAGCAGGAAGTTACTAATAGCTCTTTCATTGTTACTGTTAGTTACCTACCAACTTTTTTTTCCATCAGGCAGAGCCCCATAGAGGTTATACTTTCTCTTTCACAAAGCATTCTTTACAGACCAGTTAATCATGGCATTGGCATTATCCTACCAGTTTTTTTCTCTAGGGTTAAAATTATCAAACACATATAAATTGCCACCAGAGGGCATTCTACACTACTCAAAATTTGCAGCCATAATTATTTAAGTTTATTTAAGGGTAATTCCTCAAAATAAATATTCCTGGAGACATACCAGCTGAATTTTGAACCATCAAAATTTGAAAAATACATCAGAAATCTCTATTCTTGGTTATTTATAGAATAAGAACAACGCAAGTCCTAGGTTAGGTCATGTTTGAACTGCTTTTGTATCCATTCAAACTTCTAAGGAGATTTCCTTAGCATAAACTTGCTCAGTGTTTACCAACTGAGTTGTTTCTGTTTAATTAATGGACTTTATTTTTATAGCAGTTTTAGATTCACAGTAAAAGTGGTTATAAAGTACACAGTTCCTACATAACCCTCTAACACATGTACATACCAAACTCTCCCGCCACCAGCATCATAAGCTATGTTTCATAATGATCAAAGAAAAACATTGACACATTATTGACCAAAGTGCATCGTTTACATTAGGGTTCAGTCTTGATGTTGTATATTCTATGTGTTTTAACAAATGTGTAATGACATATACACATTCTAATAGCATCATTCAAACAGTTTCACTGCCTTAAAAATGCCCTGTGTTTCACCTATTGACCCTTTTTTCCTCAAACCACTGATCTTTTTTCTCCAGAGTTTTATCATTGCCAGAATGTCATATTGTTGGAATCATACAACATATTGCTTTTTCAGATTGGCTTAATACACACAGTAATAATATTTTAAGATTCTTCCATGTCTTTTTGTGTATTGATAGTGCATTTATTTTTAGCACTGAAGAATATTCCATTGTATAGATATGACAGTTTGTTTACACATCCACCTATGAAAGAGTATACTGTTGCTTTCAGTTTGGGCAATTATTAATAAAGCTCTATAAACATTCATTGCAGGTTTTTGTGTGGACATAAATTTTCAACTCATTTGGGGAAATACTAAGGTGCGTAACTACTGAATGGTATGTTTGAGAGGATATATAGTTTTGTAAGAAACTGCCAAACTGTTTTCCAAAGTGTTCATACCATTATGCATATTACCAGCAAAGAATGAGAGCCCTGTTTTACTACAACCTCACAAGCATTTGGTGTCACCAATGTTTTGAATTTTGGCCATTCTAATAGATGTATAGTGGCATCACATTGTTTTATTTTACAATTCCCTGATGATGAATGATGTTGAGCATCTTTTTAATACTTATTTTCTTAACTTTTCCTATCTCACAATTTATGTTTACTTTTTCCAGCTTAATTGAGATATAAATGAAATTTAATATTGTATATATTTAAGTTGTACAACATAACATTTTGATATAGATGTACACTGTGAAATGATTACCATAATTAAGGTATTAACATATCACCTCAGTTACCTTTGTGTGTATATGTGTAGGAGAACACAAGTTATACTCACTCTGCTAGCAAATTTCATTTATACAATATAGTAGCATTACTATAGTCACCCTGCTATATATTAGATCTCCAGAACTTATTCAACCTAGCAACTTGAACTTTGTTCCCTTTGACCAACATCTGTCTATTTTCCCTATTCCCTGGACCCTGGTAACTGTTGGTTCTGTTGGTTCAAAATTTTTAGATTCCACATATAAGTGACATCAAATAATATTTGTTTTTCTGTGCCTGGCTTACTACACTTAACATAGTATCCTCCTGGTTCATCCATGTTGTCACAAATACTAGGATTTCCTTCTTTTTTGAAGCTGAATAATATTCCAGTGTGTGTGTGTGTGTGTGTGTGTGTGTGTGTGTGTGTGTCACATTTTTGTTACCTATTCATCCATCAAAAGACACAGGTTGTTTCCATTTCTTGGTTACTGTAAATAATGCTGCAATAAACATGGGAATGCTGTCATCTCTTCAAGATACTGATTTGGTTAGAATGTCAAAATTAACAAGGCAGTAAATAAACAACAAGTGTTGGAGAGGATATGGAGAAAGGGGAACTCTCTTACACTGTTGGTGAGAATGCAAGTTGGTGTAGCCACTCTGAAAAAGTGTGGAGATTCCATAAGAAATTAAAAATAGAGCTACCCTATGACCTTGCAATTGCACTACTGGGTATTTACCCCAAAGACAGAGATATAGTGAAAAGAAGAGCCATCTGTAGTCCAATGTTCATAACAGCAATGGCCATAGTTGCCAAACTGTGGAAAGAACCAAGATGCCCTTCAACGGACAAATGGATAAAGAAGATATGGTCCACATATACAATGGAGTGTTACGCCTCCATCAGAAAGGATGAATACCCAACTTTCATATCAACATGAATGGGACTGGAAGAGATTATGCTGAGTGAAATAAGTCAAGCAGAGAGAGTCAATTATCATATGGTTTCACTTACTTGTGGAGCATAAGGAATAACATGGAGGACACTGGGAGATGGAGAGGAGAAATGAGTTGAAGGAAATTGGAGGGGGAGACAAACCATGAGAGACTGTGGACTCTGGGAAACAAACTGAGGGTTTTGGAGGGAATGTGGGTAGGGGGTTGGGTGAGCCTGGTGGTGGATATCATGGAGGGCATGTATTGCATGGAGTACTGAGTGTGGTACATAAACAATGAATTTTGGAACACTGAAAAAAATAAAATGAAAAAATTTTTAAATAAATAAATAAAATACAAAAACCTTTTAAAAAATATACTGATTTCGTAGTTCTATTTTTGATTTTTAAAGATCTTCCATACTGTTTCCATGGCAACCATATCAATCTACAGTCCCACCAACAATGTACAAGAGTTCCCTTTGTCTATATTGCAAATACTAGTCTTTTGCCTTTTTAACAACAGCCATTCTAATAAGTGTGAAGTGATATATCACTGTGGTTTTCACTTGTATTTCACTGATGATTAGTGATATTGGTCACTTTTATATGCTTGCTAACCATTAGAAAGTCTACTTTTGAGAAATCTCTCTTCAAGACATTTGCCCATTTCTTAATCAAGTTATTTATTTTCCATCTGTTGAGTTGTAGGTGTTTCTTTTATACTTAGGTGGATATTAACCCCTTATCAGACTTATAGTTTGTATTTTTTCCCATTCCATGAGTTGTCTCTACAAACTGTTGATTGTTTTTGTCACTGTGCGGAAGCTTTTTATTTTGAATCAACTCCATTTGTCTATTTTTTGTCTTTATTGCTTATGCTTTTGGTGTCATATTTTTTAAAATCATGCCTAGACCAATGTTAAGAAGCTTTTCCTTATATTTTCTTTTGGTCCTTGCCCTGATTTTACAGTTTATGCTTCATCTTTAATTCATTTTGAGGGTTTTTTTAATCAGGTATGAAGTAAGTATCTAATTTCATTCTTCTGCATGTGCTATCCAATTTTCCGAACACCACTTGTCAAAGAGATAATCTTTTCCCTCTTGTGTATTCTTTTGGTATTGTCAAAGACTACTTGCCCATACATTTATGGTTGTATTTCTGGGCTCTCTACTCAACTGGTCCATTTGTCTCTTTTTATGCCAATACCATACTGTTTTGATTACAGCTCTGTAATACAGTTTGAAATCAGATAATGTAATGCCTCCAGTTTTGTTCTTCTTGCTCAGTACTGCTTTGGTTATTCAGAATCTTGTGTGGTTCCACACAAATTTTAGGATTTTTTTTTCCATTTCTGTGAGAAAATGCCATTGGAATTTTGATAGGATTGCACTGAATCTACAGATAACTTTGAGGAGTATGGGCATTTTAACAATATTAATTTTTCCAATCCATGAACATGTCTTTATATGTACTAGTGTTTTTTCAATTTCTTTCATTACTGACAAAGTTTTCAGTGGAGAGATCTTTCAGCTACTTGGTTAAATGTATTACTAAATATTTCATATTGTTTGATGGCATTATAAATGGACGGTTTACTTCATTTCTTTTTTACATAGTTCTTTGTGGGGCACCTGGGTGACTCAGCTAAGTGTCTAACTCTTGATCTTGGCTCAGGTCATGACCCTAAGTTTGCGAGATTAAGCCCCACATCAGGGTCCACACTCAAGGCAGTCTACTTGAGATTTTCTTTCTCTCTCTCTCTTCCTCTCTTTCTGCCATTCCCCTCACTCACATGCTCACTCTCCATCTCTAAAACAAACAAATAAATAAATTTTTAAATAAATAGTTTTGTTAGCATATAGAAATGCAAGTGATTTTTGTATGTCAATTTTGTATCTTGTAACTTTACTGAATTCATTTATCACTTCTAACAATTTTTTTGGTGGTATCTTTAGGGTTTTTCATATAACATTGCATCATCTGCAAAGAGAGACAGTTTTATTTCTTCCTTTCTGATTTGGGTGCACTTCATTTCTTTTTCTTGTTTAATTGCTCTGGCTTAACTATGTCAAATAAAAGTGGCAAGAGATCATCCTTGTCTTATTCCTGATCTTAGAAGAAGAGCTTTCAGCTTTTCACTATTGAGTATGGTATTATTTGTGCACTTGTCATATGGCCTTTATCATATTGTTACATTACCTCTATGCCTAATTTGTTTATTGTCTTTATCATGAAAGGATATATTTTCAGCATCTATTGAAATGATATGTTTCTTATCCTGCATTCTGATAATATGTCACATTTATTGATTTGCATATGTGGAACCATCCTTGAATCCTAGAAATAAATGCTACTTGATTATGGCACATAAATTTTTTTAGATTTATTTATTTATTTATTTGACAGAGAGAAATCACAAGTAGGCAGAGAGGTAGGCAGAGAGAGAGAGGAGGAAGCAGGCTCCCCACCAAGCAGAAAGCCCGACGTGGGACTCGATCCCAGAAACCTGAGATCATGACCTGAGCTGAAGGCAGAGGCTTAAGCCACTGAGCCACCCAGGTGCCCTGGCACATAATTTTTTAGTGTGCTGTTGCATTTTGTATGGTAATAGTTTGTTGAGAAATTTTTATATATATTCATAAGGAATATTGCCTGTAGTTTTCTTTTCTTGTAATGTCATGGTCTAGCTTTGCTATCAGAGTAATGCTGTTCTAGTAAAATGAGTCTGAGAATATTCACTCTTCTTCAAATTTTTAGAAGAGTTTGAAAATGATTGCTAATAAGTTTTCTTTAAATATTTGGTAGAATTAATCAGTGAAGCTATCTATCCTGTGCTTTTTTTTGTTGGAAGGTCTTTGGTTACTGGTTTAATCTTTCTCATTATTAGTCTACTCAAATTTTGTTATTTCTTTATTATTTAGTCTTTGTAGGTCATATATTTCTAGAAATTTGTCTATTTCTTCTAGGTTATCCAATTCGTTGCAATATCATTTTTCATAAGCAATCACTGTCATACTTTGTATTTCTGTGGTATCATTTACTGTGTCCTCTTTCATTTGTAATTTTACTTATTTGTGTCTTCTGTCTTTCTTATTACACTAGCAAAAGTTTATCCATTTTGTTTATCTTCTCAAAAAAATCTTTTCTTTTAAGATTTAAATCCAAGTTAGTTAACATATAGTGCAGTATTAGTTTCAAGGGTAAAATTTAGGTTTATATCACTTGCATAAAACACCAGTGCTCATTACAACAAGTGCCCTCCTTAATACCCATCACCCATTTACCTCATCCTCTCAATCACCACCCCTCCAGCAACCCTCAGTTTGTTCTCTTAACTCTAGTCTCTTATGGTTTGCCTCCCTCTCTGTTTTTATCTTATTTTATTTTTCCTTTCCTTCCCCTGTACTCATGTTTTGTTTCTTAAATTCCACATAGGAGTGAAATCATATGGTATTTGTCTTTCTCTAACTGAGTTATTTTGCTTAGCATAATACCCTCTAATTCCAACCACATCACTGCAAATGGCAATATTTCATTCTTTTTGATCACTGAGTAATATTCCATTATAATATTCCATTCCATATAATGTAATATATATATATGTATATATATATATATATATATTACTACATCTTCTTAGTGTATGTGCTGCCAAAGTGAGCACTGAATGAACACTATGAATACAACTAGATAACTATCAAATCATCCTAGATAGCCCAGAAATTGGCCTGAAGACTGGAAGAACAAACTCCACAACTAAACGCAGAGAAGGGGCCACATCAAAGAAGGTAGGAAGTGCAGAGATAGTTTGGGAGATAAACAGATCATTGCTCCTGCAGTAGGGAGGGACCCGCAGTCACAGAGAAGGGGAAGAAACAGACTAGCACAAAAGGGAGCACATGGGGAAAATAAATCCCCAAAGCAATTGGCTTAGAAAGCTGGAGGGCCTGAATTTCATGAGTTCTTGCAACCATCAAGGCTTAAAGCTTTGAGTTTTAAAGATCAGTGGGTGTGGCTAAGAATGAGCCTGGGAAGCACTACTCTGCTCTAGAAGAGAAGGCAAGCAAATAAGCCACTGGCCTACAATCTAGAAACAGCAATCTGAGGAGTGCCTGGGGTACACAGTGAGAAGGTTACTCACTCATCCAAGAGCACATCCCAAAGATGCAGCATTCACTGAAAGACCGCTCTAGGAATAAAGGAACAGGCAGGTGCCATTTCCCTTCCCTGTCCTTCAGCATAAGCACAGGGGCACCCGCAGGAACCAGCACAGTGCTAAAACTTGCTACCTAACTTGCTTACACCAAGCCCTGCCCTACAAAATCTCCCACTGCACCCTATGCCCCGACCCCCCTACGACTGCACACTTTAGTGGAACGGTGTCTCTCCTGGTCATACTTGTCTCAGTCTCAGACTAGTGGGCCCTCTCCCTCAGAAGACCAGCCCAAACCCCTATTCACACTGCATCTCCGAACTCAGAAGTTTTGCAGAGCCTCTGCTCTAGTGGTGTTGGTGGCAGATCTCATTTCACAAGCAGACCAAAACACATCTAGTTAAAACAGGCCAGAGACTGCACACTGCTGACAAGTAAAGAGAACCTCTGTAGATAACTGGCCCAAAAGATAGAGCAGGCAGGACAAAATAGTAAACACAACATATACTGGAGACATTCCCAGAAGCACCAGGCACTGGGAACAGGGGATAATACACCACAGGGCAACACAGGATCTCTTCTTCATAATGCCATCATTCACAAGAACAGGAGACATAGCTTACCTTCCTGGTCACAGACAGGTACAAAGACTTACACAAATGAGAAGGCTTAGAAATTTATCCCAAATGAAAGAACAGGAGATCTAAGTGAAACAGATATAAGTAACATGCCTGAGAGATAATTTAATGATCATAAGGATACTCATTGGACTTGAGAAGAGAGTGGAAGACATGCATGAGACCCTTAACACAGAGATAAGAAATAACATAGAAGAGATAAAGGGCTTAAAAATGAAATAAACATATCTGATGTAAAGAACACTGGCCAGAAAAAGCAAAAGAATGAATTGGTGACCTAGAGTGATGGAAAGTAATCAAGCTGAACAAAAGAGAGAAAAAAGAATTGTGCAAAACAATAGCTGACTTAGGGAACTTCTTGGCTCCATCAAACATAATAACATTCATATTATAGGAGTCCCAGAAGAAGAGAGAGAAAAGGGAGCAGAAAATTTATTTAAAGAAATAACAGCTGAAAACTTCCCTAATGTAAAGAATGAAACAGCTATCCAGATCCAGGAGGAAACTCTCAACAAAATCAGACCCATAAGAAGATATATTTATTGCAAAATTTAGTGATTTTAAAAAAAATCTTAAAAGCCACAAGAGTGGGGCACCTGGGTGGTTCAGTGGGTTAAGCCTCTGCCTTCAGCTCAGGTCATGATCTCAGGGTCCTGGGATCGAGCTCCACACCAGGCTTTCTGCTCAGCAGGGAGCCTGCTTCCCCCTCTCCCTCTGCCTGCCTCTCTGCCTATTTATGATCTCTCTCTATATATATCAAATAAAAACAATCTTTTAAAAAAGCCACAAGAATAAGGAAGTCACTAATTTATAAGGGACTACCCATAAGACTCGTAGATTTTTCAAAAAACCTTTCCAACAGAGGACGTGGCATCATATGTTAAAAGTGCTGAATGGAAAAATCTGCAATCCAAAATACTCCTTCTAGCAAGGCTATCATTCAGAATAGAAGACATAAAGAATCTCCGAGAAAAACAAAACTGAAGGAGTTTGTGACTACTAGACCAGCCCTGCAAGAAATACTAAGGGGGACTCTGAATGGAAAGGACAGAACAAAAGGGACCATATAAAAGTGGGAAACAGAAAAGCAGTGAAAAATGAATATTTCTATAAAAAAGAACTCACCAAAAAAATGTTAAATATACTAACATATACCTAAAACACAGGAGGGAGAGAAGCAAAGAATCAGTTCAAACTTAAATGACATCAAGTTAATATGGACTGCTATATGCAGAAGATGTTATAGACAATCAAAAACCACTAATAAACATCCAAAGAATAAAGAGGAAAAAATCCAAATACATCACTAAATAGAATCAACAGAACAAGAAAGAAAAGAATCAGAGACAATCTTCTGAACCACAAAACAAGTAACAAAATGGCAAAAAATACATATTAATAATTATATTTCCTATAAATCAACTAAACATCCCAATCAGAGGAGGGTAACAAACTGATTTAAACAAAAAACCAAGACCTATCTATATGAGAACTATAACAAACTCATGTTATTTTATTTTTTTTAAGATTTTATTTATTTGTCAGAGAGAGAGAGAGAGAGAGCAGAAGCAGGGGGAGTAGCAGACAGAAAGAGAAGCAGGCTCCCTGCTGAGCAAGAAGCCCAATGTTGGGCTCAATCCCAGAACCCTGGGATTGTGACCTGAGCCCAAGGCAGTCACTTAACTGACTGAGCCACCCAGGTGCCTCACAGACTCATTTTAGACCTAAAAACACAGACTGAAAGTAAGATGATGAAGAAATGTCCATCATGCAAGTGGTTATCCAAAGAAAAGCCAAAGTAGGGGCATCTGGGTAGCTCAGTCAGTTAAGTATCTGCCTTTGGCTCAGGTCATGATCCTGTGGTCCTGGCATTAAGCCCTGCATGGGGCTCCCTGCTCATCAGGGAGTCTGCCTATCTCTCTCCCTCTGCACCTCTCCACCCCTGCTCATGCTCTCTCTCTTGCTCCCAAATAAATTAAAAAAAAATTTTTTTAAGAGAAAAGAAAGCCAGAGTAGCAATACTTATTTCATACAAAATAGACTTTATTTATTTATTTATTTATTTTGGCTGGGTAGAGCATATTTTATTGGTGTTCATAACAGTGTAGGGCTCTCCAAGCCTCTCCCTTTCTTCAAGCAGTGGAAACTATGGAGGTTGGGAGATTCTCAGTGTATTGGGGATGAGTTATGGCAAATACTTCCCAAAAGCTGAGGGCCTCTCTCTTCCTCTTGCTCTCACTGGGGGTGGTGGTTTATAGGGCTCTTACTCCCTAAATGTGGAGTAAGCCATGTGGATCATAACATCCACCACCTGGTTGCTGTAGCCAAATGTACTGTCATACCAGGAAATGAGATTGACAACGTGATCACTGAGAGCAATACCAGTACCAGCATCAAAGGTAGAAGAGTAAGTGTCATTGTTAAAGTCACAGGAGACAACCTGATCCTCAGCATTGCCCAGGATGTCCTCGAGGAGGCCATCAGATGCTTGTTTTACCACCTTCTTGATGTGACTGTATTTGGCAACTTTCTTCAGGAGGCAGGACAGATCCAAAATTGACACAGTGGAGGCTAGGAATTTGGAAGGCCATGCCAATGGGCTTACCATTTGGCTCAGGGATGACCCTTGCCTTACAGCCTTAGTGGCACTTTAGAAGCAGAAATGGTATTCTGGGCAGCCTCTTTGGCTCATGCCACAGGTTCCCAGAGGGTCTGTCCACAGTCCTCTGGGTGGCAGTGATGGCATGGACTGTGATCATGAGTCCCACCACAATGTCAAAATTGTCATGGATAACTTTGGCCAGAGGGACCAAGCAGTTGGTGGTACATGAGCTATTGCCCATCACAAATATGGGGGCATCTGCAGAAGGGGCAGAGATGATAATCTTCTTGGTCCCACACTTCAAACGAGTCCCAGGCTTCATGGTGATTAAGACCCCACTGGACTCAACAACATACTCAGCACAAGCATCACCCCACTTGATGGTGAGATTTCACTTATGGAAGTTGGAGATTGGCCTTCCGTGATGACAAATTCCCCATCCTGAGCCTTAACTGTGCAATGGAATTTGCCATGGATGGAATCATATGGAACATGTAGATCATGTAGTTGAGGTCAATGAAAACATCACAGATTGTGACAATTTCCACTTTGCCAACATTAAAAACAGCCATGGTGACCAGGCGTGCAATATGGCCAAATCTGTTTACTCTCACTTTCACCATCTTGTCTCTGGGTCATGGCTAGCACTGCACCAGAAAATGTGGCTGTCTGCGGAGCAGGGAGAGGCAGAGACCCAAGATAAAACAGACTTTAAAGGAAAGACTGTAACAAGAGATAAAGAAGGACACTATATAATAATAAAGGGACATTCCAATGGGAAGATATGCCAACTGTAAATATTTACACACCCAATATAGAACACCCAAACAATAACAAACATAAAAGAACTAAACAATAATAATACAATAATAGCAATGACTTTAACATATCACTTATATCAAAGGACAGATCATCAAAACCAGTAACTGGGTGCTTGGGTGACTCAGTCAGTTAAGCATCTCTTTGCCTCAGGTCATGATCCTGGGGTCCTGAGACTGGGCCACACATTGGGCTCTCTGCTCAGTGGAGAGCCTGTTTCTCCTTTTCCCTCTGCTCCCCACACTCCTGCTCTCTCATGCACTCTCTATCTAAAATAAATAAATATTTAAAAATTAATTAAAATTAACAGGTAATCAACAAAGAAACAATGGCTTTTAATCACACACTGAATCAGAAGGACTTAACAAATACATACAGAACATTCCATCCTAAAACAGAATACACATTCTTTTCAAGTGTATATTGCACATTCTCTAGAATAGATCATATATTAGATCACAAAATAAGGCTCAACAAATTCAAGATCAAAGTCATACCAGGCAGCTTTTCTTTTTTTTTTTTTTTAAGATTTTATTTATTTATTTGACAGACAGAGATCACAAGTAGGCAAGAGGCAGGCAGAGGTTGGGGGGAAGTAGACTCCCTGCCAAGCAGAGAGCCCAATGCAGAGCTCAATCCCAAGACCCCAAGATCAGGACCTGAGCCAAAGGCAAAGGCTTAACCCACTGAGCCACCCAGGTGGTGCCCCCCACCCCATGCAGCTTTTCTGACCACAATGCTATAAAACCAGAAGTCAACCACACAAAAAGTGTGGAATGACCACAAATACATGGAGGTTAAATAAATAACAAATGGGTCACCCAGGAAACCAAAAAAGAAATTTAAAAAGGCACATCAAAGGTGCTTCAGTGGCTCAGTGGGTTAAAGCCTCTGCCTTTGGCTCAGGTCCTGATCCAAGGGTCCTGGGATTGAGCCCTGCATCAGGATCTCTGCTTGGCAGGGAGGCTGCTTCCCCCTGCCCTCTGCGTGCCTATCTGCCTACTTGTGATCTCTGTCTGTCAAATAGATAAAAATCTTAAAAAAAAAAAAAGCACAAGGAAACAAATGAAAATGAAAACACAACAGTGCAAAATGTCTGGAATGCAGCAAAAGCAGTACTAAGACAGAAGTTTATAGCAATACCTGTCTATCTCAAGAAACAAGAAAAAACTCAAACAAACAAGCTAATTTTATACCTATGGGAGCTAGAAACAAAACAACAAAATGTAAAACCAACAGAAGGAAGGAAATAATAAAGATTAGAGCAGAATTAAGAGATACTGAAACTTAAAAAAATATACAACAAATCAATGAAACCAGGAGCTGGTTCTTTGAAAAACATCAAAAAAACTGATAAAACTCTAGCCAGACTTATTGAAAAGAAAAGAGACCCTCTGGTCAGCAGGGACTCTGCTTCTCCTTTTCCCTCTGTGTGCTCACTCTCTCTCTCAAATAAACATATAAATCTTTAAAAAGAGAGATAGAGAAAGGACTCAAAAATAAAATCACAAGCAAGAGAAGCGATAAAACACCATCACAGAAATACAATTACAAGAGAATATTGTGAATAACTATATGCCAATAAATTGGACCACCTAGAAAAAAAAAACATAACCTCCCAAAACTGAAATAGGAAGAAATAGAAAATTTGAAGAGACTGACATCCAGCAAAGAAATTGAATCAGTAAACAAAAAAAATCTGAACAAACAGAAGTCCAGGACCAGGGGGCTTCATTGGTGAATTCTACCAAACACTTAAAGAAGAGTTAATACCTATTCTTCTCAAATAATTCCAAAAGATAGAAAGGAAGGAAAAGGGAAACTTCCAAAGCCATTCTACGAGGCCAGTTTACCCTCATACCAAAACCAGATAAAGAAACTCCTAAAAAAAGAGAACTGCAGGCTAATACTTCTGATGAACATAAATACAAAAATCCTCAAAGAAATAGTAGCAAACTAAATCCAACAATACTTTTTAAAAAATCACTCACCATAATCAAGTAGGATTTACTCCTGTGTTTCAGGGGTGGTTCAATACTCACAAATTAATCAACATGGTACATCACATCAATAAGAGAAAAGACAAGAACTATATGATCATCTCAATGGATGTAGAAAAAGTATTTGACAAAGCGTACCATCCATTAATGATAAAAAAAAAAACTCAAAAAAGTAGGTTTAGAGGGAACATATCTCAGCATAATAAAGCCATATGTGAAAAACCCACAGCAAACACCATCCTTAATGGGAAAAACTGAGAGCTTTTCCCCTAAGGTTGAGAACAAGACCAGGATGTCCACTCACACCACTTTTATTCAACATCGTACTGAAAGTCCTAGCCACAGCAATCAGACAAGAAGAAGAAACAAAAGGCATCAAATAGTAAGGAAGAAGTAAAATTTTCATTACCTGAAGATGACATGGTACTATATATAGAATACATGAAAGATTCCACCAAAAAACTGCTAGAACTGATAAATGAATTCACTAATGTCACAGGATATAAAATCAACATACAGAAATCTGTTGCATTTTCATATATCAATAGTGATGCAGCAGAAAGAGAAATTAAGATAACAATACCATTCGACCAAAAATAAGATCCAAGGAATAAACATAACCAAAGAGGTGAAAGACCTTACTCTGAAAATTATAAAATACTGATAAGGAAATTTAAGACAACACAAAGAAATGGAAAGATATTCCAGGTTCATGGATTAGAAGAATATTGTTAAAATGTCTATACTACCCAAATCAATCTACATATTTAATGTAATCCCAATGAAAATATCACCAACATTTTTCACAGAGCTAGAACAAACAATCCTAAAACTTATATGGAACCACAAAAGACCCCAAGTAGCAAAAGCAATCTTGAAAAAGAAAAATAAAGCGTGAGGCATCACAATTCTGGACTTCAAGTTACATTACAAAGCTGTAGTCATCAAAACAGTATGGTACTGGCACAAAAATAGACACATAGATCAGCATAACAGAATAGAAAACCCAGAAATGAACCCACAACTTTATGGCCAATTAATCTTCAGCAAAGCAGTAAAGAATATCCTAAGAGAAAGTCTCTTCAACAAATGGGTTTAGGAAAAAACTTGATAGCTATATACTAATGAATGAAACTGGACCACTTTCTTACACCATACACAAAATAAATTCAAAATGGATGAAAGACCTAAATGTGAAACAGAAACCATAAAAATCCTAAAAGAGAACACAAGCAATAACTCCTTTGACATCAATCATAGCAAATTCTTTCTAGATATGTCTCCTGAGACAAGGGAAACAAAAGCAAAAATAAACTATTGGGACATCATCAAGATAAAAAAGCTTCATTATAGCAAAGGAAACAATCAAGAAAATTAAGAGGCAACCACCATAATGGGAGAAGATATTTGCAAATGATATATCTGATAAAGGGTTAGTATCTAAAATCTATAAAGAACTTACCAAACTCAACACCCAAAAAACAAATAACCCAGTTAAAAAGTGGGCAGAAAACATGAAACAGACATTTTTCCAAAAAAGACATACAGATGGCCGGCAAACACATAAAACAATGTTTAATATCACTAAATATTAGGGAAGGGTAAATCAAAACCATAGTGTGTTGGAGAGAATGTGAAGAAAAAAGAACCCTTCTGCCCTTACATTCTGTGGGAATGTAAATTGGAGCAGCCACTCTGGAAAAACAGTAGAAGTTTCTCAAAAAATTAAGAATAGATCTACCATATGATCCAGCAATACCACTTATAGGTATTTATTCAAAGAATACAAAAACATTAATTTGAAAAGATATATGTACTACAATGTTTACTGCAGAACTATTTACAACAGACAACATATGGAAGCAACCTAAGTATCCATCAATAGGTGAATGGATAAAGACGATATGGTATATATAAACAATAGAAAAACTACTCAGCCACAAAGAAAAATGGATTTTTGTCATTTGCAACAATATAAAGGGACTCCAAGGCTCTTATGCTAAAAGAAATAAGAGACAAATAGTACATGATTTTACTGATATGTGGAATCTAAAAAAAAAAGAAAGAAAAGAAAAAAGAAAGCCTAAAACAAACAAAACAATACAAAACCAAACTCAAAGATACAGAGAACAGATTGGTAGTCACTAAAGGGGAAGTTTGTTGGGGGGTGGGTAAAATGGGTGAAGTGGGTCAATTGTATGAAGAGTAACTAGACTTTTGATGGTAATCACTTTGTCATGTACACAGATGTCAAATTATAACATTATACACCTAAAACATACCAAACATTATATACTAATTTTACCTCATTAAAAAAAAAGGAAGCTGAAAAATCTCTAAAACTCTGATAATTTTTTTTAAAAAAACAAAAGTTACCAATAGACAATGAAAAAGAGGAAAATATTACAAGTCTTACAGATATTTCATAATAAGAGAATATTAGGAACAACTTCTCCAATAAATTTGAAAACACAGATTAATATAGAAATTTCGTTGAGGACACAAGCTACCAAAAATTGGATTTCTAGTTGAAAGCCTTTCCACAGAGAATATTGAATGCCAAAATAACTTCTATAGTGAATTTTACCAAATGCTTAAGAAAGAAACAATAACAATTCTACAAAACTCCTGCAATAAGTTTAATACGAAGAGATATATTCTATAAGGTCAGCATTACACCCTGATACCAAACCATCAAAATCACTGTTTCAAAATCTAACATCCATTCTTCATTTTAAAAACTTTCAGGGGGGGGGCGCCTGGGTGGCTCAGTGGGTTAAGCCTCTGCCTTTGGCTCGGGTCATGATCTCGGCATCCTGGGATCGAGCCCCACATCGGGCTCTCTGCTTGGTGGGGAGCCTGCTTTCCCCTCTCTCTCTGCCTGCCTCTCTGCCTACTTGTGATCTCTCTGTCAAATAAATAAATAAATTATTTAAAAAAAAAAAAACTTTCAGGGGGAGGAGTCAAGATGGCAGAGAAGTAGCAGGCTGAGATGACATCAGGTAGCAGGAGATAAGCTAGATAGCTTATCAAACCATTGCAAACACCTATAAATCCAACAGGAGATTGAAGAGAAGAAGAGCAACAATTCTAGAAACAGAAAATAGACCACTTCCTGAAAGGTAGGACCAGCAGAGAAGCGAATCCAAAGCGATGGGAAGATAGACCGCAGGGGGAGGGGCCAGCTCCCGGGAAGTGGCGGAATAATGGAGCACAAAATCAGGACTTTAAAAAGTCTGCTCCACTGAGAGACATCACTCCAGAGGCTAAACCAGGGTGAAACCCATGTGGGGACAGCGTGGCCCCAGGTCCTGTGGAGTCACAGAGGGGTGGGGGTATCTTAGTGTCACAGAGTTCACAGGTATTAGAGTAAGGAAGCCAGCTACAGAGACAGAGCTGAGGAGTGAGCTCTCAACTCAGGGTTACCTTGAACCGTAATCCATGGCACAGGACACTGATCTGTGAGTGGGTCCCCCACAAGATCCAGGGAGACACCCCCTGGAAGAGCTCAGAGATCGATGGGGTTCAGAGACTCCAGGCAGAGCTGTGTGTCAGAGACAGAGATGCTTGGTCACAGGCTGGGTAGGCTCGGAGCACGGCCGGAGGCCAGGGAGACAGGAGTGATTGAGCACTTTTCTCTGAGGGTGCACTGAGGAGTGAGGCCCAGAGCTCTCGGCTCCTCCAGGCCAGAGACTGGGAGGCCATCATTTTCATTTCCATCCTCCAGAAGTCTACAGAAAGCATTCAGGGAACAAAAGCTCCTGAAAGTGAACCCGAGCAAATTACCTAGCCTGGCCCATGGTAAGGGTGGTGCAAGTCTGCCTCAGGCAAAAACACTTGAGAATCACTACAACAGGACCCTCCCCCAGAAGATCAACAAGAAATCCAGTCAAGACCAAGTTCACTTACCAAAGAGAACAGCGGAATTCCAGAGGAAGGGAAAACAAAGCATGGAATTCATGGCTTTCTCCCCATGATTCTTTAGTCTTTCAGTTAATTAATTTTTTTATTTTATTCTTTTTCCTTCTGCTAAATTTTTTTACTTTTACCCTTTCCACTTTTAACATTTTTAACTAGTTTATCTTAACAATACCTTTCATTAAAAATAATAATAATAATAATCTTTTTTGAAACTTCACTATTATAGTCATATTTTATCCTTCATTGTAACTAACTTTAATTTTTGTATACACATAGGGTTTTTCTTCTAAAAAATTTGAGGTACAACTTCTTCTAATAGATCAAAATATACCCTAAATCTAGCTCAAGGCTTGTTCAAGTCTCCAGCCCAAGCAAATTCTCTCCACTTTCTTTTTCTTTATTCTCCCAACCAACTTACTTTATCAACTCCTTTTTTAGAAATTAAAAAAAAATTTTTCATCTTTATAGGCATATTCCATCCCTTCATTGCATTTACCTTTATATATGTTTTTCATTCTTTAAAATTTTGGGAGGTAGTTTCTTCTAAGAGACCAAAATATTCCCAAAATTAAGTGGGTGAACCTGTTCTAGTCACCTGTCTAATATATACATTTTTTCCTTTTTTATATTTTTTCTTAATTTGTTTTCTTTTTTTAATTTTTTTCTGAACTTCTTTTCATCCCCTTTCTCCACCCCCCACCATGATTTGGGGGTCTCTTCTGATTTGGTTAAAGCACATTTTCCTGCATGCCTTGCCACCCTTTTAATATTTTATTTGCTCCTTCATATATTCTTATCTGGACAAAATGGCAAGGCAGAAAAACTCACCACAAAAAAAGGATAAAGAGGCAGTACCAAAGGCTAGGGACCTAATCAATATGGACATTGGTAATATGTCAGATGTAGAGTTCAGAATGATAATTATCAAGGTTCTAGCTGGGCTTGAAAAAGTCAAGGAAGTTATTAGAGAAACTCTCTCTGAAGAAATAAAAGCCCTTTCTGGAGAAATAAAAGAACTAAAATCTAACCAAGTTGAAATCAAAAAAGCTATTAATGATGTGCAATCAAAAATGGAGGCTCTTACTACTAAGATGAATGAGGCAGAAGAGAGAACTAGTGATATAGAAGAACAAATGACAGAGAATAAAGAAGCTGAGCAAAAGAGAGACGAACAACTACTGGACCACGAGGGGAGAATTTGAGAGATAAGTGATACCATAAGACGAAACAACATTAGAATAATTGGGATTCCAGAAGAAAGAGAGAGGGGAGAAGAAGGTATATTGGAGAGAATTATTGTAGAGAATTTCCCTAATATGGCAAAGGGAACAAGTATCAAAATCCAGGAGGTGAAGAGAAACCCCCTCAAAATAATAAGAACAGGTCCACACCCCATCACCTAATAGTAAAATTTACAGGTCTTAGTGACAAAGAGAAAATCCTGAAAGCAGCCTGGGAAAAGAAGCCCTGTAACATACAATGGTAAAAATATTAGATTGGCAGTGGACTTATCCACAGAGACCCGGCAGGCCAAAAAGAATGGGCATGATACATTCAGAGCACTAAATGAGAAAAATATGCAGCCAAGAATACTATATCCAGCTAGGCTATCATTGAAAATAGAAGGAGAGATAAAAAGCTTCCAGGACAAAAACTGAAAGAATTAGCAAACACCAAACCAGCTCTACAGGAAATATTGAAAGGGGTCCTCTAAGCAAAGAGAGACCAGAAAGTAGTAGATCAGAAAGGAACAGAGATAATATACAGTAACAATAACCTTACAGGCAATACAATGGCACTAAATTCATATCTCTCAAGTTACCCTGAATATAAATGGGCTAAATGCCCCAGTCAAAAGACACAGGATATCAGAATGGGTTTAAAAAAAAAAACATCAATATGCTGCCTACAATAAATTCATTTTAGACCCAAAGACAACTCCAGATTTAAAGTGAGGGAGTGGAAAACAATTTACCATGCTAATGGACATCAGAAGAAAGCTGGAGTGAAAATCGTCATATCAGATCAATTAGATTTTAAGGCAAAGACTATAATAAGAGATGAAGAAGGACACTATATCATACTCAAAGGGTCTGTCCAATAAGAAGATCTAACAATTTTAAATATCTATGCCCCTAACATGGGAGTAGCCAACTATATAACCAATTAATAACAAATATGAAAATAACAAAATGAAAGAAACACATCGACAATAATACAATAATAGTAGGGGACTGTAACACTCCCCTCACTGAAATGGAGATATCATCCAAGCAAAAGATCAACAAGGAAATAAAGGCTTTAAATGAAACACTGGACCAGATGGACATCACAGATATATTCAGAACATTCCATCCCAAAGCAATAGAATACACATTCTTCTCTAGGACACATGTAACATTCTCCAGAATAGATCACATCCTGGGTCACAAATCAGGTCTCAATCAATATCAAAAGACTGGGATCATTCCCTGCATGTTTTCAGACCACAGTACTTTGAAAACTGGAACTCAATCACAAGAGGAAATTGAAAAGAACTCAAATAAATGGAAGCTAAAGAGCTTCATTCTAAAGAAGGAATGGGTCAACCAGGAAATTAAAGAAGAATTTTTTTTTAATTCATGGAAACAAATGAAAAGGAATACACAGCTGTTCAAAATCTTTGGGATGCAACAAAGGCAGCCATAAGTTGGAAGTATATAGCACTATAAGACTTTCTCAAGAAACAAGAAAGGTCTCAAATACTCAGCCGAACCCTACACCTAAAGGAGCTGGAGAAAGAATAGCAAAGAAAGCCTAAACCCAGCAAGAGAAGAGAAGAAATCAATGAAATAGAAACAACAACAAAAAAATTGAACAAATCAATGAAACTAGGAGCTTTTTCCTTGAAACAATTAATAAGATTGATAAACCCCTGGCCAGACTTGTAAAAAAGAAAAGAGAAAGGACCCAAATAAATAAAATCATGAATGAAAGAGGAGAGATCACAACCAACACCACAGAAATACAAACAATTATAAGACCATACTATGAGCGACTCTATGCCAACAAATTTGACAATCTGGAAGAAATGGATGCATGCCTAGCAACATATATACTATCACAACTGAACTAGGAAGAAACAGAAAACCTGAACAGACCCATAACCAGTAAGGAGATTGAAACAGTCATCAAAAATCTCCAAAGAAAAGCCCAGGGCCAGATGGCTTCCCAGGGGAATTCTACCAAACATTTAAAGAAGAATTAATTCCTATTCTCCTGAAACTGTTCCAAAAAATAGAAATGGAAGGAGAACTTCCAAACTCATTTTATGAGGCCAGCATCACCTTGATCCCAAAACCAGGCAAGGATCCCATCAAAAAAGAGAATTACAGACCAATATCCTTGATGAACACAGATGCCAAGATTCTCACCAAAATACTAGCCAATAGGATCCAACAGTACATTAAAAGAATTGTTCACCACAACCAAGTGGGATTTAATCCAGGACTGCAAGGTTGGTTCAATATCCACAAATCAATCAGTGTGATACAATACATTAATAAAAGAAAGAACAAGAACCATAAGATACTCTCAATAGATGCTGAAAAAGCATTTGACAAAGTACAGCATTCCTTCCTGATCAAAACTCTTCAAAGTGTAGGGATAGAGGGCACATACCTCAATATTATCAAAGCATCTATGAATAACCCACCACAAATATCATTCTAAATGGTGAAAAACTGAGAGTTTTTCCGCTAAGGTCAGGAACAGGGCAGGGATGTCCGTTATCACCACTGCTATTCAACATAGTACTAGAATTCCTAGCCTCAGCAATCAGACAACAAAAAGAAATTAAAGGCATCCAAATCAGCAAAGAAGAAGTCAAACTACAACTCTTTGCAGATGATATGATAGTATATGTGGAAAACCCAAAAGACTCCACTCCAAAACTGCTAGAGCTTGTACAGGAATTCAGTAAAGTGTCAGGATATAAAATCAAAGCACAGAAATCAGTTGCATTTCTTTACACCAACAACAAGACAGAAGAAAGAGAAATTAAGGAGTCAATCCCACTTACAATTGCACCCAAACCATAAGATACCTAGGAATAAACCTAACCAAAGAGGCAAAGAATCTATACTCAGAGAACTATAAAGTACTCATGAAAGAAATTGAGGAAGACACAAAGAAATGGAAAAATGTTCCATGCTCATGGATTGGAAGAATAAATATTGTGAAAATGTCTATGCTACCTAAAGCTATCTACACATTTAATGTAATGTCTATCAAAATCCCATCCAATTTTTTCAAAGAAATAGAACAAATAATCCTAAAATTTATATGGAACCAGAAAAGACCTCGAATAGCCAAATGAATATTGAAAAAGAAAGTCAAAGTTGGTGGCATCACAATTCCAGACTTCAAGCTCCATTACAAAGCTGTCATCATTAAGACAGTATGGTACTGGCACAAAAATAGACACATAGATCAATGGAACAGAATAGAGAGCCCAGAAATAGACCCTCAACTCTATGATCAACTAATCTTCAACAAAGCAGGAAAGAACATCCAATGGAAAAAAGGCAGCCTCTTCAACAAATGGTGTTGGGAAAATTGGACAGCCACATGCAGAAAAATGAAATTGGACCATTTCCTTACACCACACACGAAAATAGGCTCAAAATGGATGAAGGACCTAGACGTGAGAAAGGAATCCATCAAAATCCTTGAGGAGAACACAGGCAGCAACCTCTTCAACCTCAACCACAGCAATTTCTTCTTAGGAACAACCCCAAAGGCAAGGGAAGCAAGGACAAAAATGAACTATTGGGACTTCATCAAGATCAAAAGCTTTTGCACAGCAAAGGAAACAGTCAACAAAACCAAAAGACAACTGACAGAATGGGAGAAGATATTTGCAAACGACATATCAGATAAAGGGCTAGTATCCAAAATCTACAAAGAGCTTAGCAAACTCAACACCCGAAGAACAAATAATCCAATCAAGAAATGGGCAGAGGACATGAACAGACATTTCTGCAAAGAAGACATCCAGATGGCCAACAGACATATGAAAAAGTGCTCCACATCACTCGGCATCAGGGAAATCTAGTCATGATCCCAGGGTCCTGGGATCGAGCCCCACATCAGGCTCTCTGCTCAGCAGTGAGCCTACTTCCTCCTCTCTCTCTCTCTCTCTCTCTCTGCCTGCCTCTCTGCCTACTTGTGATCTCTATCTGTCAAACAAATAAATAAAAATCTTAAAGAAAAAAACAACACAATGAGATACCACCTCACACCAGTCAAAATGGCTAAAATTAACAAGTCAGGAAATTACATATGCTGGCAAGGATGCAGAGAAAGGGGAACCCTCCTACACTCTTGGTGGGAATGCAAGCTGGTGCAACCACTCTGGAAAACATCGTGGAGGTTCCTCAAAAGGTTGAAAATAGAGCTACCCTATGACCCAGCAACTGCACCACTGGGTATTTACACTAAAGATACAAACGTAGTGATCTGAAGGGGCATGTGCACCCAAATGTTTATAGCAGCAATGTTCACAATAGCCAAACTATGGAAAAAACGTAGATGTCCATTGACAGATGAATGGATAAGGAAGAGGTGGTATATATATATACAATGGAATACTATGCAGCCATCAAAAGAAATGAAATCTTGCCATTTGCGATGATGTGGATGGAACTAGAGGGTATTATGCTTAGCAAAATAAGTCAATCGGAGAAAGAAAACTATCATATGATCTACCTGATATGAAGAAGTGGTTGGATGGTAGGAAAAGAATAAATGAAACAAGATAGGATCAGGAGGGAGACAAACCATAAGAGACTCTTAATCTCACAAACAAACTGAGGGTTGCTGGGGGGAGGGGATAGGGAGAGGGTGGTTGGGTTATGGACATTGGGGAGGGTATGTGCTATGGTGAGTGCTGTGAAGTGTGTAAACCTGGCCATTCACAGACCTGTACCCCTGGGGCTAATAATATATTATATGTTTATTACAAAATTTAAACATTAAAAAAATTAAAAAATTAAACTTTCAGCAAATTAAATAGGAGGGAATTTCCTCAGCCTGATAAAAAGCTTCTACTAAAAACCTACATCATACTTAGTGGTGAAAAACTGAATGATTTTCTCATAAGAATAGTAACAGTCAAGGATGTCTGCCCTAAGTGCTTGTATTCAGCAGTACACAGTTGATGTAGCAAGTACAATAAGGCAACAAAAATTAATAAAATGATCTATACTAGAATATGAGAAGTAAAATGTCTTTATGTACTGAAAACATGATCATCCATGAGGAAAACACTACTTACTCTATAAAAAACAAGTAGAAGTAAAAAATTTTGCAAGTTTTCAAAATATAATGCCAATAAACAAAGTATCTATTATATTTCTATATATTAGCAATAAGCAATTATAAATTAAACAAAAAATACCATTTAAAATAGCACAATAATTAAAATAGGAATAAATCTCAAGAAAGATATGTAAGACCTATTCACCAGAAACTATATAACATGGCTGAAAGAAATTAAATGGGATTTATATATACAGAAAGATATACTCTTCTCTTGGCTCACTTTTCATAAGGAATAAATACATTCATCAAGTAATAATTATGTTACACCTGTGACAACACTAATATCAATATTGGATGTCTCAAGTCTTCTGAATCCAAAATACCAAAGATAAAAACAAAAGGCTACACTATGATTAGTGAGAAGGCCTTATATTACCTATGAGATCTTCCTGTAAATCACTAGCTGTCTGCATACTCTCTTCATTGCTGCCTTCATGTCCTTATTCCTGAATGTATAGATGACTGGATTCAGAAAAGGAGTGAGAACTGCATCAAAAATAGCAAGGAATTTGTCCATCTGTGAATTGGGATGTGGCCATGTATAGACAAACATGGTTGGACCAAAGAACAAAAGGACCACAGTGATGTGAGCTGACAGCGTGGAAAGAGCTTTGGGTGAACCACCTGAGGAATGTTTCCAAACAGTAAACAGGATGAAGATGTAGGAGATAAGGAGTATAGAGAAAGAGCCAACACAGATGAACCCACTGTTGACAGTGACCATGAACTGCAATCTGTAGGTATCAGTACAGGCCAGTCTGAGGAGACGAGGAAGGTCACAGTAAAAGCTGTCCAATACATTAGGACCACAGAAGGGTAAATTAACAATAAATGCTAGTTGGAACAGTGAGTGACTGACACCAAGGGCCCAAGCAGCCACCAGAAACAAAATGCACATTCGTGAGTTCATGATGGTCAAGTAGTGCAGAGGCTTACAAATGGCAACATATCTGTCAAAGGCCATGGCAATGAGCAACACCATCTCCACGCCACCAATGACGTGGATGAAGAAGATCTGGGCAATGCAGCCTCCAAAGGAGATAACTTTGCGCTTTCTGAAAAGATCATAAATCATCTTGGGTGAGGTGGCAGAGCAGGCCCCCAAGTCAATGAAAGAGAGACTGGCCAGTAGGAAGTACATGGGGGAATGTAAGTGAGGATCGATGGTCACAGAAAACACAATGAGGATGTTTCCAGCCATGCTTGCCACATAGAGCACAGAGGAGAACACCAGGAGGAGAAGCTGGATCTCCCATGAATGAGTCAGTCCCAGAAACACAAACTCAGACACAACTGAGTGATTCCCTCCATCCATGAATCCAGCCAACGGGGCTGCTGCTAAAATGATGAGAATTTTAAAAATGAGGAAGAAAATCTGATTATGGAGATGATAATAGGTCATAGAACCACCAATGTTTCAATATCCTTATTATGAATGAAAAGTATATAATTATCTACTTTCTCACACATATAAAAACAAAAAACAAAAATCAATACACTATCATCACACATGAGCTCGGACACAATTTAAACCAAATTTATGACAAATTTAACCCAAAACTCTGACTGCAATATTCTGTTCTCAAATTTAACAGATTAGGCATGGACATGGATACATGAGTATCCATGACATACATTAACTGTGCAAATTACTTCTGATATTGACTATTCCTCATTTCTAACATATTCCATCTTGCTTTTATGTATATTCTCATAATCCACTTCTCTCCCCAGTTTACCCTTACAGTTTGCCAATAAAAGTAGGAATAAGAGGGGTGCCTACGTGGCTCAGTTGGTTAAGCATCCAACCCTTGATTTTGGCTTAGGTGATCTCAGGGGCGTTGAGATCAAGCCCCAGATTGGGCTCCATGTTGGGTGTAGAACCTGCTTAGGATTCTCTCTCCCTGTGTCTCTGCCCCTCAACACCCCTTGCTGGCACACTCTCTCAGAAAAATAAATAAATAAATAATAAAGAAAAATAAAAGACAAAAATAGGTAGGAATGAGAGGAAGTATGATTAACAAGTGGAATGTCACCTGGAGTGAGAGGTGCTTGATACAAGAGTTGAGACTGATGTTAAGACAGATTGAGATTGAATAAAGAGACTGGGGTATGTGAAATTGGACAGCCCACAAGTGTAGTAAAACACTTGTTTTATGGATTCTACTACAAAATAGAACAAATACTTTCCCATCACATTTTATTATGTTCACTATCCTGGGTACCTCTAGTTTCCACACAGTTTTTCACAACTACAAAGCCCTAAACTAGCCTCTACATTCAATAAGAATTTCATAAGGAGTCTATGCCACCTAAGGATGTAAGGCTTTCTCCACACCTAAGATATGCACATTTTAAAGATTTCACCAGTTTCTGCTAAGGTGCATGCCTAAAGTGGCCACCAAGGGTGTAACATATCTTTGCAAACAGCTTTCCTCTGTCCACACACATGAAGGTATTCATCAGTGTCTCGGCCTCCCTTTGGGATGCACTTTTACATCCACGGACATCCCCCTGCCCTTTAAAGTGCCCAGTACCACCTTGAGGGTAACACGTCCTGATATGTGGTATTATCCTGTTTACTTTGACTGAAACCCATCCAGACACTTTATCTTCAAGGCAATTTGGATTTCATACTTTTGATTTATGACTTAAAAATAAGAATGTCGGGGTGCCTGGGTGGCTTAGTGGGTTAAAACCTCTGCCTTCGGCTCAGGTCATGATCCCAGGGTCCTGGAATCAAGCCCCGCATCAGGCTCTTTGCTAAGCAGGGAGCCTGCTTCCCCCTCTTTCTCTGCCTGCCTCTCTGCCTGCTTGTGATCTCTGTCAAATAAATAAATAAAATATTTTTAAAAAATAATATTACTAAGTCACACATTAGGACAGATGAGTTTTCTGATCTTGAACCACAAAATACCAAATGTGACACTGGACATGCAGTCCTTTAATATGTATAGTAGTTACATGTGAAGTGGAAAATTAGCAGAGAACAGTGTCATATGTTTCTCTGTGTCCAGATATCTACCTCAGTCATACCCTATAATAGTAGTTTCTGAGAACAGTATTAATGAGGTTATTTTAGGAAGTGATGAAATACAGTAGAAAAGTATAATGACATCCTTCATATTTGCAGCTACAATTCCAGACTTTCCCATAGAGAGGAACAGCTGACTGATGCCTTCAGTCATCCCAGACTGCAAAACTCATAGAAACTATCACTGTGTCCTGCCCCTAATTCTGGGTCACCACAGGTAGCATTAATCTCTCCCTTCTCACCTACACATAGTGATTACACAGTTACCTGCTGAGCTAACAGTCCACAATCTCAAGGTGCGCACTTTATATTACCAGAAACCCAGGGTCTGGAGTAGGGGGCATTAATGCTACTCATCAGGGCAGAGAAAGATAGTACTCAAAGGACTGAAAGGATGAATCATTCATGGGGAAGTGATGGAGGCACTGGGGAGGGAGTCGGGAAATTCAGTCAAGGCATTGATGAGGAAAGCACAGGTCCCCAGTATAATAAGATGAAATTCTCATGGACTTATATAAAGTCTATTTTGTCCAACTGGTCATCACTCAGATGAAAAACATGAAACCCAGCAAAGTAAACTGAGTTTCCAAGATTCACTCAAATGGCGGTCTGGGGACCAAAACTATGTGTCTTGATTCCTATTCCAAAAAGAAAAATCCTAGAGGAAGCAATTAAGTAAGAGAAAGCAAAACTCTAAACACTGATTTTTTTTTCCTGGTTAAAACCAAACCAATCAGAGACACTCAATACAAAATGTCCATTATAAGATAGTAAACGAACATTAATTAAATTACATAAAATGTGTGCCCAATTAAAGATTATTTAACTAGTACAATAGTAAATTATATCTGGGAAAGTGATTATTTATTGCAATTACGATTTTTGTACTGACTCTTTGTATTTTGGTGGTTATATAACCAGTCACTACAACAGTAAAAAACTTAACATAATGTTTCTAAAAAATCCATCCTTTGGTCTAATTTTTTTTCTTCTTTCTTTTTATAAGTAGTCTCTACACCCAACATGGGGCTCAAATTCATGACCCAGAGATCAAGAGCCACATACTCTACCAACTGGTCCAGCTAGGCACCCTAATCTCTCTAAATTTTATTATCTTCAAAGGTTAATTCAAATACCAAGTACTTTTGTAGCTCTTATTGACAATTTTCCTTCATACTGATTTATTCTTTTGCTAATTCTTATAAGTGAAAGAATTAAGAAATTGTTGAAAAATACATAAACTGTACACACAACAAATACAATCTAATGTGATCTACAATACATGCCAAGTGAATACTAAAATAAATATGCGGTCATTTGGGCAGAGAAAAGGAAATGTGTTAAAAACATTCAAAGGTAGGGGCGCCTGGGTGGTCAGTGGGTTAAAGCCTCTGCCTTCAGCTCATGTATGATCCCAGACTCCTGGGATCGAGCCCCGCTTTGGGTTCTCTGCTCAGTAGGGAGCCTGTTTCCCTCTCTCTCTGCCTGCTTCTCTGCCCACTTATGATCTGTCAAATAAATAAGTAAAATATTTAAAAAAATAAAATATTTTTTAAAAAACATTCAAAGGTAGAAGATAACTTGTATCAGCAAGAGTAGATGGGTAGCTGATAGCTACCCCAAGAACACAGATATTGATTTGGCACTTTAAGAATTAGAACTGAATAAAGAGAGATACACAGTACGTGGGAAATACCTTGAATTATGTAATGTGAAAGTAAATTTTCATATTAACTTTTTTTTTTTAATTTTCATATTAACTTTTAATATTACCTATCATTATACATGTGTGTATAGCCCATATTATATATCCAGGTACATACAGAAAGTCAGTAGATATTTCTTGATTGAGAAGTTAGATTAATAACCCCAGACTGTAGTAAGGCAATTCCTTCTGGTCAATGATCTTTACTATTTTTTATTCTCCTTTCTTGGTAATCTTTTCCAGTCATTTTAACAGACATAAGGGGAAATTTCTCATTTAAAAACTTATCATATCATAACTAATAGTCTCTCAGTAAGAAGGCACCTAAGGCTTTACGGCATACTTCTTGGTGAGGATTAAATCACATTTAATCTTCAAGCCTATAGCCAGCACTCAATTTATTTTCTTGAAGTCTGTGGAATCATCTGAGATGCAGAAAAAAAATAAAGCAGACAGAAAGGAGAAAGAATGAAGATTTTAAGTGTGGGGAATATGGGGAAAGGGGTAAATCAGGAAAGATATGTATGACAAAGGACAAAAAGAAACCACCAAGAAAGAAAAAGAGCTGAACAAGGTTCAGAGCATATGAAATATGATAGCCAAGGTTTCTGAGAACCCAGGTAAGTTAAAGAGAACATTAATCTCTCACCTTAAATTCACTGATTCAGGGCTGCTCCTGACTTTGACACGGGGTTGCATTTAAGGAAGGCAGATTGCTTCTATTACCTGCCCTGCACAGAGTTTCTGTGAAAATCACAGGTGATAATAAATGGAAAGACTGTCTTTTATACTATACAATGATGCAGATAAGTAATTCATTATAAAATTTTTCCTGTTTTTATGACTTGAGGAGTTTAATCATATACTAAACAGGAGAAGGAGGCATACAGAACAACAGACAAGAGGCAAGTGAAATTCTCCCCACTGCGTGTTTCAGTGTGTTCTAATATCCCAGGAGGGTTCTCTGTCCTGCCGACTTCTGCTTCTGAGGGTCACAGTACAGTTATTTCCAAAGGTGGTGTTCTTCTACATAGTGTAGTTATCACAGGGCTATACGCTCCACATTCACAACTCCAGAGATCATTTCCAAATTTTCATCTCTATATTCTTCAATCCTAAAAATACAAAAATTCACAGATTGCCTTTCACACATTACAGTAGAATGATCAGCAGCTTGGGCTTTGATGGCATCACCACTCACTTGCTACATGAGCATGTCAAATTTACTTGACCTCTCCGAACTTCAGTATTATCATTACTAATGTGGGGATAATAATATTTCATTACAGGGTGTTGTGAGAAATAAATGTTATAGGTAAACTTACCTGACTCAGTACCTACCACACAGTGTGGCACAATAAATGTTATCTATTACATGCTGAAGAGTATGTACATGACTGACTTTCAAGTACAGAAAACTATTCCTCAAATTCTGAAACTTCCATTATTCTACTAGAACTAGTTTTAGGCAAAGCTTCTATATCTACACTCGCATTCAAGCACTTAAGCATATTTCCCAAATAACAATTTTTCTCCTCAGTGGGAATCAAAAACTAGTCAAAACTGCCTAAGAGATGCAGGAAAGAGCTCTCTGTTCTGACTAGGCTGTGTTCCTCCTACCACTGCTGTCCCCTCAATCCAAAGTCATAAATTTCAATTAAATTTTTTTTTCTGACCACCACAGGTAACACTGGGTACTTTCCTTGTTGTTAGTGGTAAGAGGAAAGAGGGAATGGAGAAAGGACCAAGGCAGAGGCTTCAAGGAATTTCTGAAGGCTGTGCCCATCCAGGCTCACATTTGTGTTGATCTGCCAGGAGAATAGACTTTCTTTCAAACCGCCCTTTTCATAAAGCATATAAAATTCTTTAGTTTTTACCTCCACTTTAGTTGTATAATGGGGAAAGAAGAGGTAGTTTAGGCATATTTTAGTTAGATGGTTATTTAAAACCAAAATCTTGATTATGTTCTATTCCCCATTCTTCTCACTTATTCATTTGATTAAAGTGAATTTGCTCACTATGTGTCAGAGCTCAAGCCATACCAGTGTTGTAAAAAGTCAATCCTTAGCCAACATGAATATAAATATACTTCAGGCATTTCATGAAACATGTCACAGAAGTGTAATTGGCCCCCTAATACATGAGGAGAGTGAAAAAAGGTAACTATAGTGATGAGAAAAGGCAGCATAGCAGATGTGACATTTGTGTATAGCTTCAAGAACTGGCAAGTATTACAATACACAAACACAGAGTCTAAAAAAGTTATTTCAAGCAGATGTAAAATATGAAAAGCAGATACATTTGTTGCTCAATGGGTTAATGGTGAAGCATGCAGATTATCTACAGAATAGATATTGGTTTTGCAGAATAAAAAAATAACAGAGAAAGATGATAAAGATTAGTTTGTGCCTGACATTGGGAACTAATATAGATATTTAAGAATTATGAGACAAATGTAGGGAGTCAATGAAGAGGGTGCAAGGAATTGGTGACAGGGCCAGTAATTAGGGAAGATGCTCCATCTGTAAATGTGATAGGTCATTTGGAGGAAAGAAACAATGGAGGTAAAGAGTCCTTTAAAGAGAATGCTGAAAGGGACATCTGGGTGGCTCATTTGCTTGGGTTATAATCCCGGGGTGCTGGGATGGAGTCCCGCATCGGGTTCCTTGCTCAGCGGGAGCCTGCTTCTCTCTCTGCCTCTGCCTGCCACTCTGCCTGCTTGTGCATACTCTCTCTCTCTGACAAATAAATAAACAAATAAAATCTTTAACGAAAAAAAAGAGAGAATGCTGAAATAAAGTAGATCAGGGGAGATATACAGATGTACTAAAACTATAAGGTTTTAGCTTTAAGACTGTCAAGTCAGAAATAAAAGCATTAAGAAATACATGAAAAAACTGGTGGCTGATTAAAGTTGGAGTGAACATGAGGAGTGATGTCAAATATGACACCAAGATTTGAGAATGGATAGATAGGACAATGGTGGATTCATTTTTAAAAATAAGTAAATTAGACACAGAATTTGTGGGGATAGAGAAAATAGATGATCACATTTCTATGAAACAGTTGGAGTTTCAAATACTAGTAAGCTATGGACTAGTGAGACAAGTAGAAATATGAGTCAGGATGTGTGGAAAGGAATATAGGTTCAAGATATAATTGTATAGTAATCCTTATGAGTAATAACTGAATGTACAAGAGTGAATGAATTCCCTGAAGGAAAGAATATAAAGAGAAAAAAAAAAAAAGCAAAACCCAACCATAGAAAGAAGTCACAGTTAAAATGTGAAAGGAGACAAAGGAGCCAACAAATTAGGCAAAAGAGTCTCAGAGGTAGGACAATCAGTGGAGAGCCAAAGAAGCCAAAGCTGAACTGCTCGTCAAAAAGAAGGATGAAAACAGTAAAAAAAAAAAAAAATTGAGATACCAATTTACATAAATCTTTCTGCTTTGTAAATGGGCAGTTTGGGCCTGGTGTATCAAAGGCACACACTGTAAATATCAAATAGGTTCATTAGCAGATAAATAATATAATAAATGACAGAGAATTGTCAAAGAACAGATGAAATGTCTACCCTGTTAGGGGCTAGAAGAAAAAGTTTTCAGAGAACCTATATGCCACTCTGTTGTGACTCACACCTTCAATATTCAGCAGCTTGACATCAATCAAAGAACTGTAACCATTTGGATGAGGGCGGAGCATTGGAATGCCAGGTGAAGCACACGTTTAAAAAAGGGATGAAAAGTTTCTGGGCACTGAATAGATGGATCAGGTGGCCAAGCTGACCACAGGCTAGAAAGAAAGTCACAGAGATTGAAAAAAATAGCAAAGCAAAACAACACAAAGTCGGGGTACCTGAGAGGCTCAGTTAGTTAAGCATCCAACTCTTAGTTTTGGCTAAGGTCATGATCTCAGGGTCATGAAATTGAGCCCCACATCAGGGCTCCATGCTTAGTGGGGAGTCTGCTTGAAGATTCTCTGTCCTTCTCCCCCTGTCCCTCCACCAATCCCCAGTAAATAAATAAATACATCTTTTTTTTTTTTTAAAGCCAAGGTAAAACTGTTAGGAACTTGGAAAGGAAGTCATACGATAAACTCTGTATCTTCCATATTCTTCTACAGCTTTATTCTTTTCTTTGGGGGCTAGATGTACACTTTCCCCTACTCATACCTTCAGCTACCCATACACAGTGACTATCTTTCTCGGGCCTGATTCCAACCTCCTTCTCTAGGATACCAATAGCAACATGCCACATAGAAGGCTGACATCATGGGGAGTTGAGGAAAACTTAATTCCTAGAACATAGAAACCTTGATTTGCTGATTTACGCACTACATATTTTATTTCTCTCCCTCCCACTTACCTGTTTTGCCAAGAATATTAAGAGAACAGTATCATTAAAGATTCAGATAGATTATAGTTATCCCCAAATCAAAGGGATCCTATACAGGATCATTATAGACACTCAAAATGGTTGTATAAAAACAGTCAGAGCAGCAGCTAATTATATCCCCAAGAGGTAGTGACCAAGTAATAATGCTGCAGAGATTTGGGATTGCCAAACTGAGATCACTTGGTTTAGGGAATTATTGCCTATAGTTGTTTTGGTTCTCCCAATGTAGCCAAGCACAGAAGTTATTAATAAAAAAAAATGAGAGGCATTTAGTTTTCTAACAATAAAGAGACCTTTGCCATTTTTTAAACTTTAAATCTTTATTTTATGATGACTAAAGTTGAATTCAAGAGCAAAAGTTAAAAATTATCTTTTGACAATTTTTAACCTTTTTATCAGGTAGATTACCTCAATAATCAACTTAAATAAGAATATATTAAATAGTATGAAGAATAAAAGAATAATACATGGAAATAAAACCATTATTATATTGCATGAAAAAAGTAGAGAGAATATGTAAGAAAATGAGAGTTAAATTGACTTCAGATATAGTGTTTTTATACATATTCTACTGAATCCTCACAACCACACTATGAAGCACATGTTACCACCTAATCTCAAACTATTTTTCATCTAAAATTACACACATATTAGAAGTTTGGTCTACATATGAATTTAAGACAATCCCAAAATTTTCTTCTTTCTTCTACAGCTAACTTCCTTAAATTACTGAAAAGTCAGTATTACACAACATATTCATGAAGCACCTATAATCTTGAATCCAAATTTCAGAAAAGTACAAGAGCAAAAATAAAATTGTTAACCTCAATTACATAAATAAATTCATACTTCCAGACTAAGAGTTCAAACTTGAGATGCTTCTTCTTTCCTCTTTCTTTACAGCAGAAGAAACAAAAATGTAAATTCCATCAACTTAGAAAGGCTGGGAAAGAGATCTACAATTCCAAACCACAACACATTTAAAAAAAAAACAACTTTATGTGCAATAAAAATTGAAACAGGACAAGAATGAACACCAAAACAAAAATCATGCCTTCTAAGATCCTAAAGTTGTCACTAAGCTCAGCGGTCTCAAAAAGAGATGGATACACTTAGAACAAAACCAGTGATCTTGAAACAGCGGATTCTTATCTGGACAAAATGACAAGGCGGAAAAACTCACCACAAAAAAAAGAGCAGGAGACAGGACCGAAGGCTAGGGACCTAATCAATACAGACATTGGTAATATGTCAGATCTGGAATTCAGGATGACGATTCTCAAGGTTCTAGCCGGGCTCGGAAAAGGCATGGAAGATATTAGAGAAACCCTGTCAGGAGAAATAAAAACCCTTTCTGGAGAAATAAAAGAAATAAAGTCTAATCAAGTTGAAATAAAAAAAGCTATTAATGAGGTGCAA
>RCUC01152923.1:0-14736 GCA_003697995.1 Taxidea taxus jeffersonii | reverse complement strand
GCTCAAAAAAAGCTAGATTTCCAATGTGTGTATAGTACTGGCAATAGGAATATGTATTATATGTAATCTAATTCTTAATTATTAGCTGCTCCCCATCTATGTATTTGAAAAACCTTTTCACAAAGGGAATTACCTAATATGTGGACTTTTACAATAAAAATGCTGCATTCTATTTGATGGTGGCATGTCAGTGGTCTGGCTGGACTTGTTTGTTGTAAAGATTGTGACTCCTTTCTTGTAGCATTCCTCAATGCTGCCTTCCCTTTATGTGAGCTTTAGTTGTGAGCAGTGTGATTGTATTATGCAGTGATGTTCCTCACTTCGAAGAAATTAAGAGATATATTTGGGGTATGGAATGGAAATGGAAGGAAGAAATGTCACCAAGTAAGTAAAGCTCAAACCACAAAACTTGTGATGTGCTTAAGAACATGGACACTAGTGTCAGACATAATGGGGATGCCAACTCTACCATTTACCTGTTGTTTGACTCTTGTCAATTCATCCTTTATAAGCCTCCATTTTACCAGCTAAAAGATATAATTATGCCACTCCATGTAGTGGCACTCAGCAAGTGGTCATGACGAAGTGTCTTCCTTCACTACTAGGGCCTCTAATATTCTGCTGCCATGATCCTCCCACCTCCAACAGATCAGCTTTCCTTAAAAAAATCCAGCAATATTCATATGTCTTAATGTGATTCCACAGCATGAAGTTTCATTTTAAGGAGTATTTGTATTGCAAATATTCTGTTAAACTATAGGTTGAAGATCTGAGACTCTCTTGTTGAGGAAATCTTACATGTTAGTTACTTTTAAGGCCAAAAAGAACCTTTTTTTGTACACCTAAACTTAAAAACATAGGGAGACATGCTCCAGAGACAGTGTCATATTTTATTGAAGTCCTTTGAAATTCTCAAAAGAAAGTACCATAATCCTTTACAAGCACAGCTGCTCTAACCTTCCTCTGCCTGTCATTCTCTTGGCTCTTCATGGCTGCCTGCATTCAATTTAAACATCTCTTTCTCACCTTCTAGACATGTTAAAAAAAAAAAAAAACAGCTTTCACTTTTCTGTCTAACCCAATGCCCTTATCTTTAGTTGAGTGCATATTCATTGTATGGCCTTGGTCCCCCTTTTTAAGTCTCAATATTATTCTGACTGGTAGCAACAATTTTTGTCTGTGATGAAGGTCAAATTAAATTAGCCAAATGATGCGGTCTTTGGGGATTATGTCAAAAATTGCTATCTCTATGCTTTGTCACTATGAATTTTTGTCAAATGTGCAGGAGAAAGGGGAGAATGACCTCGACCAAAAGATCTGCTGTATTTTTTAGTGCTGGTTAAATTGCCCAAAGGTCACATAGCAAGGGGTGACCATAGCAAGGTCACACCAGGTGTGATGGCACACCTGGGAGAGGCATCTGACCGTTGCTTTTTCTGTTGGGTCTTACAGTGTCCCACGGTTTGGAAGTAAAATTCTGGAATACTTTTTCTGTTAATGTTTTAGGATCTGCCAAACTTGAAGATGCTTTCTTTCTTTGATCTTGTCCTCACTCTATTTTATCGCAAGGAGACAAAAATTTTAGAATACCCAGCAAAAGAGATTATAAATTTTGCATTTCTTTTATTCTCTACCTAATGTAATGATCAATCCATAGTCAGTGTTACCTACTGCTTTTAAAATTCTGTTTGAAAAAAAGAGATCTCTAGTTGAAAAGTTCCAGACTCAGAGTTGGCCTTTGCCCCTTGGGGTTTGAGATAATAGACACCAAAAGGGTTTCACATGACTAGAAGCCACCCAACAGGAGCTGTGATTTTAGATAGATGATACAGCCACTGCCAAACAGTGACCAGGCAGGGAGGGAGGGTGGGAACAAACACCCAGAATTCTCTCCTCTCCTACCTAAAGCATCCCACTGGTCAAACTAAATGGAAACAAGAGGGCAAGGAAACCCAGACAGTGTGGTTTAGAGAGATTAGCCTCATGGGATATACCTCAAGATAAGGAAGGCTAGAGAACGGGTCTAGAGAAAAAGAAGTTATCCAGCAAATCTCCAAAAATTAATGCATGTAGTGCATGACAAAGCCTCTTTGTTTGCATCACAGTCATCAAAACTCTGATTATAAAGCTTAAATTTGGGCGCCTGGGTGGCTCAGTTGGTTAGGCAGCTGCCTTTGGCTCAGGTCATGATCCTGGAGTCCCGGGATCGAGTCCCACATCAGGCTCCCAGCTCCGCAGGGAGTCTGCTTCTCCCTCTGACCTTCTAGTCTCTCATGCTCTCTCTCACTGTCTCTCTCTCAAATAAATAAATAAATCTTTAAAAAAAAAAGTTTAAATTTAGGTCTTTTCAATTGATACCTAATCCATGGGAAAAAAGTAGACTCTAAAGGGAATCACATTGGAGTACTAAAAACTGATGTGTTTTATACTGTGTATTCTGTTCACCATGAACAACTTTCCAGTTGGCTTTTTAACAGTTAAGGAAATGGTTTTCAGGAAACTGCTTTTGGGGAGTTAATGTGGGCTAATAGCTATGGCCCTCTGGTGAGCCCGATGGCAAATGTCCAAGTCAGTAAGTGATTTATAGGGTAAAGCAGCCTGGGGCTATTTTAACAAAATGTGGACCTTCTGAGGCAATATTTCTCATCTGCTATTGCTCACTTTAAAAAGAGACATGACTTCTGAGTTAGGGGTACCCCAAGGGTACAATTCTATATTGGATTGAAGCTAAAATTAGCAAACCCAGAGTCCTATTTCTGTAAATAAAATGACTATAGGGACAAGTGAGACTTTATTGGATACAATTTAACTTAAAGTGACTACAAATAAAACCACATGGAAAATGGATCAATTTATAGACTCTCTGAACCCAGTGTCCAACAGGGTACAAGACTACGACTTCCTTAGTGAAGGATGCTCTGGCTTTCTTGAAAATGAGAAGAAATGAAGAAGGCCAGATTTGAACCTTGCTGTATAGTAGTGCCATTAAGCTTCATACTTAAATTTAGTTCCTTTTCTCTTTTAAGCCTCTATTGACTCTGTCTCTACTCTTTTAATCTTTTACTTCTTTCCCCCCAAACACTTGATGCCTTTGTAAAGTAATGCAGATATGATTCGATTCAGTAGATATGTTGAGTACTTGCCATCCGCCAAGCACTGCACTGTGCTTTGGAGATACCATGGTGAAAACTATTGGCAAGGCTTTGTCCTTACAGAGTTTACACCGTATTGCCAAACAAACAAACAAACAAAACCACTTTATATTTGAAATTCAATAAGTGTTGAGAATTATTAATCTAAAAGGAAAGAGCTGATCAAAAAATCTCCATATGTATATGTGGAGGAGGACTTATGCTGGTTTCTTTCATTAATTTTAATGTACAGTTGACCCCTGAAAATTCAGAGGTTTAGGTACTGACTCTCTGTGCAGATAAAAATAAACATATAACTTTGGACTCCCCCGGAATTTAACCACCAACAGCCTGCTAATGTTGAATAAGTCTTATGGATAATATACATATATTTTTAAGATTTTTATTTATTTATTTGACAGACAGAGATCACAAGTGGGCAGACAGGCAGGCAGAGAGAGAGAGAGTGAGAGAGAGACAGGCTCCCTGCTGAGCAGAGAGCCCGACGCGGGGCTCGATTCCAGGACCCTGGGATCATGACCTGAGCCAAAGGCAGAGGCTTTAACCCACTGAGCCACCCAGGTGCCCCTGGATAATATATTTTGCATATGTATTTTATATTGTATTTTTACTGTAGAGCTAGAAAAATGTTATTTTAAAAATCATAAGACAACATTTATAGAACTGTATAAAAAATCTGTGTATAAGTGGACGTGAACAGGACCAACTTGTGTTACTCAAATTTCAACTGTACTTATATTTTTTCTTGTATTTTTTTATTTTATATATTTTACTTGTATTTATAAGATATAGACAGAAAATAAGACTAGAAAGTGGTGGATCATTAGGTTTCCCCAGGATAATACATTTTTCATTAAAAAAATCCCCACTAGAATATAATTATTCAGGACACTTGTTAACAACATTATGAAAGTCTATTCAAGAGAGACTATTGCAGTGGGGGCTGTGCAGGGGAAAAGATTGGGTTCAACCATAAATACAAGGACAAGTGGGAATTTATGGCCATGGAGTACAGTAGGACTCAGTGGATGGAAAATTACAAAAAGGGCACATCAAAACTTAGAGGAATTTTTTGCTAGACTGACTCGAAAGGATTCTTTTGAAACTGAGTACTGCAAAGATGAATACACAAGTCCAAAACTTGCCTATTTGAGATAAAGAGCTCAGAGAAGCTGGACTAAAGTTTGGTTAAGGAGAGAATCTTTATTAGTACCTAATAGAGTAGTAAATCAGTTTTTCTTTCAGAATTGTCATTTCTGTCATTTATATGAAGTGACATAGCCAACATGCATTTCTTTTGAACATGTGTTGGTTTCTAAGCACATGACATTACCTAGCAACTAAACAGTAGAGAATCTTAAAGTGCTCTGAAAGATGTTTTATATTAAATTATTGACTTCCGGTGCTCACTTTGGCAGCACATACTCTAAAATTGGAACAATACAGAGAAGATTAGCATGGCCCCTATGCAAGGATTACACACAAATTTGTTAAACATTCCATACTTTTATGATTTCTCTCATATGTGGAATTTAAGAAACCAAACAGATAATCATTGGAGGAAGAAAGGGAGAGGCAAACCAAGAAGCAGAATGTTAGCTACAGAGAACAAATTGATGGTTACTGGAGAGGAAGTAAGCAGGGCATGGATTAATTGGATGATGGGTATTAAGGAGAGAATTTGTGGTGATGAACAACAGGTATTGTATGTTAAGTGTTGACTCACTAAATTGTACAACTGAAACTAATATTACACTGTATGTGAGCTAACTAGAATTTAAATGAAAACTAGAAAAAAATGAATAAACACAAAAATATATTATTCACCTCCTTAGTTTGGCAGTAGAGAATTGGCACTATTTATTAAAGTAAAAAAATTCCTGCTACTGCCATGAAAGTTATGGCTTTCAGCCTTGCAATTTTTTATGCTAAAAAATTATTTTACATTACAAACCAATGCACATGGTCCACATATAAAATAATGGCAAAAAGGTATTAAATTGGAAATTTACTATGCAAGTGAAAACCATTAATTCAGAAGTAAAGATCTGGTCCCCAAATCCTTGCCCCTCCCAAATTTACAAAATGTATACATGATATGGCCTTCCTTGTAAAGCTATAAACATCTTAAAAGTGGGGGCTACAGTTTTTAACTCCAAATTTTTATTAAAGCATAAAGAAGTCCTCACCCATAATAGGCAATTGAGAGATAAAGGAGAATTTTCAAAATAAAACCTATAAAATGAATGCCACTCACTATGATTTGTGAAATTTTCATTTAAAATACCCATATATGTATATATGTGTATATTTTTATTTTTTTAAAATTTTTAAATATTTTATTTACTTATTTGAAAGAGAGGCAGTGAAAGAGAGCATGAGCGAGGAGAAGGTCGGAGGGAGAAGCAGACTCCCCGTGGAGCTGGGAGCCCAATGCGGGACTCAATTCTGGGACTCCAGGATCATGACCTGAGCCGAAGGCAGTCGCTCAACCAACTGAACCACCCAGGTGCCCTGTATATTTTTATTTTTGAAAGAGATTAGTCAGAACACTATTTTTTTTAAAAGATTTATTTATTAGAGAAAGAGAGCATGCATACACACAAGCATGGGAAGTGGGAGAGGGAGAATCAGACTTCCTGCTGAGCAGGAGCCCTGCATGGGGCTCAAACCCAGGACCTCGAGTTCATGACCCAAGCCAAAAGCAGACGCTTAACTGACTGAGCCACCCAAGCACCCCTAAGAGCACTGTTTTTTAATAGCTTACATCTTGAAATCACTCAAACCTATCAACTACAGAATGAGTGAAAAAAGCTGTAGAATATTCACACAACAGCATATTCTACACTACATAATTTACGACAACCAGATCAATTACAAATAACAACATGAATGAATCCACATGTATAATATAGAGCAAAATGCCAAAGTCAAAAGAGAATATTTTGAGTTTCATTTATATAAAATTCAAAAAGAATTCAAACTAATCTATGGTAATGAAGGAAAATTCTTATGGGGATGGGAAAGGAGAGGATTCCTGAGCACAAGAGAGGCTTCTGGGAACTGATAATACCATTTTCTGCTCTGTATTCTGGGTACATGGGTAGGTCATTTTGTGAAAATTACTTGATCGGTGTCCTTTTCAGTTTATGTAGTTATTTTAAAAAATACTCAAAAATACTTAAAGGGATATAATTACATATATACATTTTCTATATTCATTTATATCTATAGATATTAATATGCCATCAAAATAAAATGTAACTGTTGGATTCTAAGCCAGAGGCACAATATAAAGACTCTTCAAAGAAAATCAAATCAGTTTTATTTTAACTGTTTTTGCAACTAACCAGCATTGTGACCTCAAGGAAAAGAGAAAAGACTCAGAATATTCTCATGAGAAATTTGGACCACATTAATTCCAGGTTTACTTTCTATAACTTATATAAGATGTGAGTAGAATTTCACACAACATCCCAAGTACAAACACTGCCTTTAAAAAATAAAAATTAAGGGAATGGATAAAGTTTCTGGAGTATCAGTAGACCTATTGTTATGTTTATTTAGGTTTATATTGGTTACTTTATTAAATGCATTTTTTAAGTGCATGAGAAGTTTTAACTATGTAATTGCAAGTAGAAGAACTTACATGTTAATAGTTGGAAAATATTGTAAGATGTATGAACAGAATAATCCAATTGTTGTGGAAAATACACCTATATGTATGTCTGTACTCATACATACATACATGTCTGTACTCATACATACTCATACATACTTCATTTCTTAATTTAAGAGAATCAGGGGTGTGTCTGTGTGGCTTGGTTAAGCACCTGACTCTTGTTTTTGGCTCTGGGCATGATCTCAGGGTCCTGAGATTGAGCCTTGCCATAAGGCTCTACTGGGCTTCACACTGGGCATGGAGTCTGCTTCCTTCTCCTTTTGTCACTACCCACCCCCCCCCAGCTCATGTGTATATGCATGAGGCATGTGAATTCTATCTTAAAAAAAAAAGGAAAAAGGAGAGAAACATGAACCTTCACCAAATGAAATTCTTTTTTTTTAAATTTTTTAAAAATTGGGGTAAGTACAAATAACCTCTGCCACTTTAACTACTTTATTACTTTAGATAATCTTTACCCCAAATGTGGGGTTTGAACTCATGACCCTGAGATCAGGAGTCATCCCAACTTATCCAGCCAAGCGCCACCAAATGAGGAAATTCTAAATGCTATTTTCCCTCATGCATGCTATATACATTTGCTGACAGTAGGTATATAATAATTAATTGCCTTTGTGACATGTGACCTGAAATTGTTTTCTCTATTCACTGTTCTAGTAGCTATGTGTCCATGTCCTCTGACCAGAGTCACTTGACCATCTAGCTGTGCCTAGATCTCAGATGCTTTGAAAGCCAGCTCCCAAAGTGTTATCCAATAAGAATCAAGTGCTTTGCCACCCATCTAAGAAGGAGCTACAAAGTCATTACATTTAAAGGAAATCACAACCAGCAATTTCTCTGGGATCCTAATTCTTGGCCCCCAAAATAAATTTTTAGTATGTACCGTAGTGTATTTTAAGTCAGAAAATCATGAAGATAACTTCCAAATTTCGTAGGTAGAATATATAATTATGAAATGATGGATGGATAGGCAGATGATAGATATAAGAAAAAAATGCTAATAAAATCACCCTCTGAGTTTTCTAAAATCCTTAGCTGTACACATGAGTTAATAATCAGGAAAGGGATATGTTATTAAACTAGAAAATTGCAATGATAAAAATCAGGATTTTTAGAATACATTATATGTGGTCAGGATAAGAAAGAGCTTTCTTAGAGAAATTCTACCTAAAAAAAATCCCTACCAGTAATGCACAGGACAGTGGTACATAGACAATAAGCCAGAACAAACAAACAAATAAACAAAAAGTATTTTTAAAATGCTAAATGTTCTAAAGAACAGAAATAGAATGCATCCACTTTCCATTATTGTTTAAATCCATTCCCCAAGTCCTTTATTCAAAGCCCTTCCTGTTCAGATGGCATCTCAGAAAGCTATTTGATGACTCAGCTTCTTCCACACCCACCCCTCCCTTTCAATTCCATTTTTTTATTTTTAAATACAAAAATTGCTCATTGGAAGCACCAGAATAATAGCTCTGGAGACTGGAATTCTCTTTATACTTCTGTCATTAGTGGAGCTCAGGTGGCAACAGTCGATCTATGTTCCACCATCCCACATCAGGAATACTTGTGCCCAGAGATCACCTCCAAAATTTGTACTTGATTCCTTCCCTCAGACTCTGCTTCTGGGGAAAACTAAACTAAACTACTGTCCTGATGCCACCATTGAAGGGATGTAAAGTTCAGTGACAGAGTCAGGTCATAAAATGAGTAATGATAAGGCAGTGTGATGAATTCTATAAGGAAACAATCATGCACTCTGGGAGAATGTAGTAGGATCTTGGTAGGAGAGAGAAGGCTTACAAGAGGAAGCTCCATCAAAGTTGAATTGTGAAGGGCCCACTGAATGGGGGAAGAAGGATATAGTTTTTAGGTGGGAGGAAAAAATCTGCTAAAATTTTAGAATTGAAATGAAGCACAGCCTGCTTGGGTTGGCACTGAGAATAAAGTGAGTAGTTTGGATGGAAGAAGCCATAGACATAAGGAGATGTTAGTTCCCGAATGACCTTGCATTGCCCTGGTAAGGAGTTTATCCTGAGGGCGGTGGAATGTCAGTGACAGGCTTCAAAAGTAGGCAAGGAAGTGACATGATCGGATTTGACTTTAGAAAATCATTCAGACTGCCTTGTGAAAAATAGATTGGAGGGGTCATGACCTGAAGCAGGGACACCAGTTAGGAAGCTACTGCACTGATTCAGGAGAGCGGTGATTGTGTTTTAAACAGTGAGGATAGATAGATAGAAATTCCTGCATTTTTTTAATTAAAGATTTTTATTTATTTATTTGACACACAGAGAGAGATCACAAGTGGGTAGAGAGGCAGGCAGAGAGAGGAGGAAGCAGGCTCCCCGCTAAGCAGAGATCCCGATGTGGGGCTCGATCCCAGGACCCTGAGATCATGACCCAAGCCGAAGGCAGAGGCTTTAACCCACTGAGCCACCCAAGCGCCCTGAGAAATTCCTGCATTTTTAAGATATTAAGAAAGCAGAAGTTATAAAATATGTGATTTATTAGAGATGCTCTATAAGCCAAAAAGTCCAGTTTGTTGCTTGTATGAACTGATGGAAAACTGGAAAATCATTGTGATAGTAAGCCAAATAGAAGATTTCAGTTTAGGACCTGCTGGATTTGAGTTTTTATGGAGAATCTCTTGCATATTTAACCTTATAGTATAAAAAATGATTAGCAGTGTGGGATTAGGAATTGAACACATCTGGATTCTAGGATTCTAGTTGTACATGTTGAATAATTTACTAAATAACTCTAAGCCTCAGTTTGCTCATCTTTAAATGGGGACATTATTTTAAACCTACTTTATAAGGCTGTGATAATTCATGAAATGGGTTTAATGGAGACCCTGATTTGCAGTTTTTTCTCAATCATTATGATTTTCATATTTAGTAGCAGTATTACCATCCAGGTTGTGATATGCAATAGATACTCAGATATTTAGATTGGAGTCAAAGAAAGAGAGAGATAGATTGGAAATATTGTCTAACTTATTAGAAAACAGTACATGAAGATCAGGGACTGGACAGGATTACCAGGGGATAACATTCAGAATAAAAAAAGAAAAAAAGTGGATATAAATATGAGGAAAACAAAAGGAAAATCCAATAAAAAAGGCTCAGAAGGACTCAGCAAGAAGTGTGTGGTGTCACAGCACCCCACCTCCTCTGAAATAGAGTGCAATGCAGGGAGAAAGTAATGAACAGATCAAGTTCCACACAAAGTTTACCTAAACCTGGGACTGGGAAGTTTCCATTGAATTTAGTAGCAAAGAAGTCAATCGTGATTTTATCTACAACAGTCTCGGCTGAGTAGAGGTGGCAGAAGTCAGATTGTAGTTGTCTAAAGCACAAATACAAGGTGAAAGAATGGAGACAGCAATTAGAGACAACTCCTTTAAGACACTTGGTTGTGAATGGAGGGAGAGAGATAAGAAAATAGCTCCAGGGGGTCTAAAAGAGGTGAAGGAAAGTTTTTATCTTTTAAAGATGGGAGAGAATACTACATGTTTATGTACTGTTGGAAAGGAGGCATAAAGAAAAAGCTGAACACAAAGAAAGTAAATTGTATCACTAATGATCCAGATTCTTAATGAGACTAACGGCAATGGGATCCATAGGTGAAGGAAAAACATCTTTAATATCATGACTAAAGGAGCAAAAGATTAGTGCAGATGTGGTGAGATGTGAAGATGGTCCATCATGAAGACTATAATGTTCCTGATGGACCAAAAGATCTAGGGAAGGGTAAATCCTGATGGAGATGGTTATAGTGAAAGGTCACAGAATACATCTAAATTATACAGATTACCAGATACCAGTCCAGATCTGTAGAATCAGGATCTCTGAATATTGGGCCCAAGATTATAATCTTCTAAGTAATTAGTATGAAAAAGAAGATCCAATTTATGAAGCATTTGAGAAGCAATGACCTAGCTGGCATTAAAGAATAGGTGTTACACACACACACACACACACACACACACACACACACACCCCTAATGCCTTTATCAAGGCATTAATCCCATTCATAAGGGCTCCATCCTCATAATCTAGTCACCTCCCAAATGTCCCACTTATAATTACCATCAAATTTAGGATTAGGTTTCAACATATGAACTTTGGAGGGGCAAAAACACCAGGGATAGCAGTCAGTCATCGACCTCTCAGCTAGAATTCCACCAAGGGTGAAATTTTGACAGAGAAAGCCCCATTTCTTGCTCTACAAGTAGCTCTGAGATGTCTAAGTTGTTCTGTCTCTTATGAGGGCTCTGTTAGTCACTGGATAGTAATTACATAATATTAGTTTGCAAACAAGGAAGTTCTACACCAGAGGTCATTGGTGCAGATGTTAATGGACAACCTAGAATATTAATGAAGAGATTTCAGGGATTCTATAAATCTTCTGAACTGATGTGTATTTTTTTCCAACTCAAATAAATCAAAGAAGAACCTGCTTGCGGTGTATATACTCAGAAAGAAATGCTGGGTAGTTGTGTTCATCCTATTCCTATTTTTAGTTTTCCTATCTACTAACATTTGTCTCCAAAGTGGCCACATCAATTTAGGCTCCCACCAGAAAAAAATGAGAGAAAAATGTTTTTCTTATTCCTGCTGATACATATTACTTTAAGACTTTTAATACTTTTTCTAATCTTCCAGGTGTGAAATTGTGCTGCTATGCTTTAAACTGCATTTTTCTTTATGTTCATGAGGTTCAGTATCTCTCCTTACTTATGTGATCATTCAAATCTCTTTTGTAAATTGACTATTCATATCCTCTGTATATTTTTCACCCTTTATCTCTTTCATTCTTTCTGTTTTCTTTTTCAGTCTTATTCATTTGTAAGTGTTTATTTTGCAGTGATCATATTTAGTCTCTGTTGATGCACAGATGTTATATTTACCTTCTTTCAGTTTAACCACTGTTTTTTAAACTTCATGATTTCTAAAGCATACAGAAGTTTTTAATTCATAATTGTTGTTTATGTACTTTTCCTTCAAAAAGTCTTCCTTAAACAGTAGTTAAAAACCACATTTGTATATCTTTAAAGTGATTATTCTAGTTGGAATTTAACTTCCTATGATTTTAAGTAGGATATAAGTTATTTCATATGCTTAAAATTAACCCAACAAAAATGATTCCCTAATCAGTTATTTGTCACATTAATTTGTCACAGTTATTTGCCTGCTACGTCTGCCATAAAATAAATTTATCTATCATCTACCCATCTATCTACCTATCTGATCTTTCCAGAAATCTCTATTCTGATCCATTTATTATAGTACTGCAACATAATATAATGTCCACACAATTTGTAAAGGACCTGTAAAATTATTTATAATATATATGTACTGCTGCATTTTAAATATAAGATTAGATATGTGTATCACATATATATAATATATATATAAGATTAGAGATATATCTATGTATGAGATAACCTAATATAATTGAAAGCAACCTTAAATACACTGATTATTATAAGCATGGTATATCCATGTAATAGATTACTATAGAGCAGCTGAAATAATGAAACAAATCTGAGCTCATTGATATATAAAAAGTTTTTTAAAATCCATAAAATATTGCTAAGTGAGAAAAGCACATTGCAAAATTATATAGACTTACAGATTTAGTCACCAAGTTGCATTTGGTGTGTATATTCCTTATGTAAAAAAAGCATACATATAAGAGCCATATACATACAGATACATAATAAATGTAAATTTTAAAATATGGAAGGGTATACACAAATTCTTGAGAATGCTGATCTCAGCACTACATGTCATCTTTGAGGTATGAGGAAGAAAGAGAGGAAGGGTAAATGAGAGGAAAAAAGGAGAGGGAGGAAGGATAGGAGGGCTGATAGATGGGTGTGAGGGAGGAGGTTCAGTGAGAAGAGGAATGCTCACTTTGTTCTTTCTACTAGTATATGTGCCTTTAGTAGTATACAATAAGCATGATTTATTTGTACCATAAGGAAGACAGGAACCATCTATATAATCAGATGGGTATATCTCAATTTCCATAATCACACACATGGCCGTAACTATTATCAAGTAAAAACCAAAAAAGAGGGGTGCCTGGGTGGCTCAGTGGGTTAAGCCTCTGCCTTCTGCTCAGGTCATGATCTCAGGGTCCTGGGATCAAGCCCCACATCGGGCTCTTGGCTCAGCAAGGAGCCTGCTTCCTCTCTCTCTGCCTGCCTCTCTGCCTACTTGTGATCTCTGTCTGTCAAATAAATAAATAAATAAATCTTAAAAAAAAAAAAAAAGATGAGTTCTTTTCCTCTCACATTAATAGAACAAATGCTGATGCACTGACTGCATTAATTTTGGATAACTGTACTGAAAGGCAATGGAGATGTTATTTAAGCTGTGATCAGAATGTCCTCTTTGATGAGGTGACATCTGAGTAAAAACCTTTATTGAGTGGGAGTGAGGGTCTTTCAGTAAATCCATGGGAAGAGTATTAAGGGCAGAGGGAGCAGAAAGAGCATGGTCTATGACAGGCTACTCCAGAAGCAGTATGGCTGAGGACAGTAGATAAAGCAGGGAGGGAACCATTAATTATATGAGGAAGAGACTTGAACCCATTAGGATTTTGGACCCTAATCTTTTTTGGACATGTTTGTTTGGACAAGTATGTTTGGACAAGTATGATGGGATGGGAAAAAAAATAAATATTAAAAAATATTTAAGACACCGATAGGAAATCCAACAGGCATAAAATAGGAGACTAAAATACGAGAACAAGTAACTCATAGAGGCAGGTGGTATGGAGCCACCAGTTTTGATTGGTAGCCTATAAAAGACCAGCCACTCAAAAGAACCAGCCATTTGTTTGTACTCTCATTTACCTCACTCCTGTGGTTATAAGGATTTCAATATTCTGTCCAGCCTTCTTTTCTCTCCCTAGGCTTTCTTGAGTTTACTGCCGATTATTCTAGGACTTCCTACTAAATCTAGTACATTTCTATCTTCCAACATAAGAGATTCCACTGCTGATAAAAACTGCCCAACCATTGGTAACTATAACATCCATTTTGTGAATAAGGAAATTGGGAGACTCAGAAGGGGAAAAATAGCATGTCTAATATCATTCAGGGACTTACACATTTTCCACAGAATATCCCAAGCAGCTAGGAAAAATAGTCCAGCCTGTGTCGTGACTTTAAGCAGGGGTCTTAGTTTCTATTTAGACCAATGACTTCTCTCTTATTCCTGGGTCATTTGTTAATTCTAAAGTCCTACATTAAAATGATAGATAACTCCGGTCCCCATTCCCCTCTTGCTGTGTAGCTATTGTTTACTCTTTATTTATGTCACCTATAGATTTTTTTCTTTTTTTTAATTCCAACTTTGCCTCCAAAATAATTTATGTTATTCGGAATATCAAGATGTTTGTAGCTATGATCATATCAGAATTAGAAGTCAGTGGATTTGTGCAATTGAAAAATAGTATTTCTCATATACATGGGACATAAAAATCTAGGTTCATTTGCAATGTTACAATGTTAAAATCAAGTTATAAGTAAGCATGCAAGGACAACACAGGCATCTTGTTTGTTTTTTTGTTTTAAACTAGTGCTACAAAGACCAGTTATTTTATTGTTAGTGTAACACTAACAATAAAATGATATTTATGATATCCTTTCTTCTCAATTTATCTTTATAATAGAGAATCTCACCAAAATTCTTGAGAATATTTGAATATTCTCCTAGCATATTTAACTATTCATTTTTTTGCTGATTTTAAACTAATAGTCCCCAGTTTTTTGTATCAAACTCTTGCCCCATGTTTCTGATTGAAAACATAATTTTAAGTTATTGTACTTTAATTTTAATTTGATATTAAGATCACAAGAGACAGAACTTTTAGTAATGT